>OY748310.1:6561426-6833714 GCA_963556515.1 Nudaria mundana
CTTACATTAGGTAAGGTGAATCTTACACATTTAGTTTTATTTTCATTTAGTAATAAATTATTAGCACAAAACCAGTGGGACTATCCTAGAGAGGGCAATGTTTACATCGTCAAGTTCGCGCTGTCCACGTTTAACTTTAAATATTAAAGAAGTGTCATCAGCAAACAAAAACTACCTCGGTGGTCGTCTCTTATGAGGTGAGGGAGATCATTAATATATACTAGAAAAAGAAAAGGCCCAAAAATTGAAACCCTGCGGTACCCCCCATTGCTACAGGAGAACCAGGTGACTGTTTTACCATTGATCACTACTTTTCTGGACCCTATTACTTAAGTAAGAATTGACGAAATTCAAGGCCGTCCCCCGGATTCCGTAATGATCAAGTTTCTTAATTAAAGTCTGGTGCTGAACGCAATCGAAGGCCTTAGATAAGTCCACAGAATACACCATAAGCATCATATGGACTCATCCCAGGGCCCTGTATATACACTCTAATAATTTTAATTCCGGCATCAGTGGTGGGACCGACCACGAGTGGGTGAAAACCGAATTGTTTTTGTATGTAATAGTTTATTAACGTTAAAGTGATTTTGCATTTGATTAAGCATAATTTTTTTCAAAAATTTTTACTAAATGTAGGTAGTACAGAAATGGGACGGAAATTGGACGGATCTGAAGTACTACCCGATTTAAACAGGGGAATTAATTTTACTAGATTTTCATTAAATCAGGGAACACACCACTATCAACACAATTATTAAATATTATTACTAGTTCAGGAGCAACCATTTCAACAAAAGAATTTACTAAATACACAGAGATGCCCCAGAGGTCAGCTGTTTTCTTGATATTTAAAGATTTAAAATTAAAAGTTTTTAAGATGGTGTTTTATGTTAACTTTACTGAATTTAAATATAACGTTACAACAAGGAAACGTTTTGATTTTAACAAAGATTCTGCAATGGGGGTTGAAGAGCCTAGGGTTTTTTGTCAAATCTACAGGAATTCGGGAGAAAAAATTTTCAAATTCGTTAGCGACCTCGAAGTCTGATGTTGTTATTTTACCATTTATATTAAGTTTAAAATTATTATCATTTAATTTTTGTTGACCTCTTTCCGCGTTTATAATTTTTTAAGTAGATTTAACTTTGTCTGCACTATTGAGAATTTTATCACTTATATATTTTGATTTAGCTGCTAAACAATCTGCTTTAAACTTTTTTGAATAAGTTTTAACATAATCTAGAAATTCAACTGATCTATTAAGCTGTCTTTCTGAGTATAGTTCATAAAGTTTTTGTATAAAATCATATAACGGCTTTCTTACGTTTATTATTTCAGTAGCTTTTCTAGTTAGGAAAATAATGTTAATACAGATCGATAGAGATTTTTTTTCTGATTAAGATAGCATCAAAAAGTAAAAATCGTCAAAATGTTACATAACGGCGCTTTAGCTATATCACGGCAGCCCGGGACGTGTCCTAGGAAATCTTACACTTAATTACCACAGTATCTTTCTAAACATAAATCTATCGTTACTGACCTAGCGCACCAACCTAATACCCTGTATTAAAGAATAAGATAGTAACTAGGTTAGACTTTAATTGTATCCTAGGTTAAAAGTAGATTAATACCTTGCTAAGAGGGGACCTCCCGTTCCCCTATATTGTCTTAAGGGCTTTTGTAATAAATAATACAGTAGCTCAAATGAATATTTTATTTACATCGTTAACACCCTACTTACAAAATTAAAAACATTACAACACTCAAACATATTAAAAGGCGCTAGTGTTATTTAGTACATTATATTTTACGAATGGTCAGAGTTTTTACCGGCCATACAATTTGAACAGAAGTGTTTAGCCTAAAGGTCAAAATATTCAAATAAATTGTACCAGGAAATCTACCACGCGATCAAACTTGGTTAGGGGATTTAGGCGTGGACGAAAAATCTAAAGAACTCCAGCAGGGTATCTCAGTGCACACCCAAGGACAATCGTTATTATAAAATACGAACAGCCCTCGTGGACTTCCATATTCCCACGGGAACAGAATACCGATATAAAGTACTTCGGTTAAAGCAGCTGCATATTAGTGAAAGAATTTTCTGAATTAGTTCAAAGATTTTAAAAATTATCTCCTACAAACTTGGAAAGAAATATATATAGCGAGGGCCCAAACCTAGTCCATCTTCTTTTATCTCTTTACCAGTAAACTCTTTATAATGCTCGTTTTGCAATGGTGGTATCTTTTTTCTAATCATAAATATAACATCAGAAATAACGTACCGTTCTAATTCTCAAAGATTTTTAGAATTCGGTTCAGTATTTTCGAGTTTATTAATTAAAAAACATATAAATCTTTCCACTGGGTATATACTTAATATATTAGTTAGTAGTAATTAAAAGTGTAAAATATAAACAATGGTAAAAGTACGGACAGAAGATTTATTAAACAATAAACTAGAAAAAGATATTCAATTAATGTTTCACCCATTCTATTTATTACAAAGTTTATTTTTATCATCCAAATTTACAATTAAAAACAAATTTTGCTATTTGTTTTTACAACTCTCTTTTTTTTAAATATTATTGTACTTATAATTAATTTTCTTACTCAATCCATTTACACTCTTGACACTCGAACGGAATTTCTCTTAGTATATTTATTTTCAGTGTCTGATAGTTCTGCTGTATATGCGTTAATTGTTCTCAACATAGTACAAAGTAAAAAAAATGTATATATAATTTTGACTATTTGTAAAATCCACAATTATTTGAATGTTGACGAGAATTTTAAATCGAATATTATTTTTTGGAATTGGGTCTGTGTTGTTACCATGATTGTCAGTGGTATTTTGATGATGATGTTTTTTATACTCGCAAGTGGTCAGGTTCAAATATCAGATATATGGACATCTTATTTGCATATTATATATGATTTGAATTTGATATATGCGATACGAATACTTACTATTTTTAAGTATTATTTTACGAAGTTTCATAAAATTGTTTTGTCTCCGGATAATGAACATGAAAATAACGAAATTTTGGATATTCATGAGAAGTTTGCAGAAGCTTATTGTATGTTTAAGGAGATATTTCGTGTTCAGGTAATTGTTCGATAGTTTTTTCTACTTATCGCTAGTGATAAGTGACATTGTTACCGTGTGCTAAAGAGCTAGGCAGAGGTACTTATGTTAATCGTCTATTTTTTACCAAACCTATTGCATTAGGGACTTTTATGTTTATCAGAACCTCGTAAAGTGACGCCGCTCGCTTGATGGAAAGCTAAGGTGACGTCTAGCGTTTGGGGACTACTTTTATAGCACACAGTAGATACCTAGGTACAAATTAAGTGTCCCTCTAGTCGGCGGCACAATGATGTGCCTCTTCAAGATCCGCTTAAAAACCCAGTGTTGTGTGTGGGAGGAAACACGTGCGCAGACAGGGCCATTCATGCCTCTATCGTTGAAGAACGGCCGTTTGAAACGCTCGGTTCTCGCAAAGCTGTTATCTGTAAGATCTCGGTTGGATCCTTATGTTAGTTATCTTACAGATTTTACTTCACTGCATCGATACATTGTGCCGTTGTTTAGGCTATTTACAGACAGAATTTTCACTCTATAATGAAGTTACACCTACAGTTGATGTGAGTATTATAAATATATTTAAACTATGCAATATAATTAACAAATAAGCATTTAACAAAATCATAATTATGTCAAAAATATCATACAGTCAAACGTCACGCCTCTTTCCCGTTAGAGACGGTTAATTACTATTTGCTACTTATAATTTCATAAGTATTTTCATGCACGCTCTCCGGTTATGAATAGCCATTTAACCGGAGAGCGTGAATTGAATCGATAGCTTTCATCGCATATATCAAATATGCGATGATGGCTATCGATTTTTAATATAGCATTCTGACAAGACATCGCCGGTTTGATCGAAGTACGTCTACTTAAGATTGACCCTGTCCTACCCATCAACACTTAGTTTGTGTACCTATCTTCCCGGTGATTAGACAAACTCCTTTCTATCCTCTCTATCTCTACGTGCCCGAACCATCTAAGCATCCCAATTTCTATCTTGGTCACTCAATCTTCTGACACAACGCAATAGTCCAGCATTACGCTTGTAGTGGAATCACAAGTTACTACAATACATTTAAATATAAATTACATTCATATAAATACCTAATGATAGTTACCTATGTATAAATAAATCTAAAACTGAAAATACCTAAACGTAAATAAAATTATATTGTCAACAAACAGATTTGCCGTGTACATCTTTTGTTATTAGAGATGCGCGCTAGTTGTTCAACGAAACCGGCCGGAGTACCGGCGTGCGCGGCAGTGTTGCCACTTTGGCGACTTTGTCGCTATATCTAGCGAGTTTTTCGGTGATATAGCGAGATAAATTGATTATTTATCGACCAAAAATATTTTAGCTACTTTTAGAGACCTTTACACAGTCTATACTTTATTTAAACTTTTGACCATCTGACAACTTTAGGCATAGCAATCTGGCAATTCTAGTTTTGATCGGGACAACACGTGAACACTGAAAGTAAAAGAACACCTTTGAACACCAAAACCGGTCAGGATTTTAAATAATAATGAAAATTGTGGAATTTGTTCAGAATGTATTATTATGTCCACCAAGTGCCGACAATCGAAAGCATAAATAATACAGCATGAATGTAATGCTAGGTGTGAGTGGTTAAAAATTTTCTTACCTTTTGCTTATAACTTCTTCAATTTTTAATTTAGGGCAAAAAGTTTTATAAACATATTTGTAGGCAAAACTATTTGCCACAAATTATGACTTCGCAATTTTTTTGTAAGACGCATAGTTTCCGAGATATCGCGAAAAAAAGTGTTTTTCCAAGATGGCTGCCGGGGGACAAGGGTGGCGACCACACAAACTTGAGGTTAAGCTTCTATTGACCCCCACACATGTCCCAAAAAAAAATTGCGTCCTCTAAAAAATGCAAAGCTCAACATGTCAATGGACTAATAGCACAAATACGAAAAGATGGGAAATAAATCAGCCTTCTGCTTCTACTGCGTCTACTAATACTGTCCCTAGCAATGAAGAAAGTGAAGATGAAGAAGCAGAAGTTTCGTTATTTGACGTAGATTTGGAGTTTTGGTTTTTTTTTTGAAGTTATACTTCTTGATTTTTACAATGCGTGCGCACACTGACACACAAAACCGACACAGCACGATTTAACATTAAAACAAAGTAGGTATTATTTCTAGCTTTCTTACGTGCGTACATAAGTACACACTCACTTTTTTTTTGTAAATAAATATAATTCTTTTGCCTCTGACTTTTTTTTTCTTTAATAATATAGGTGGTTTCAGACTCCGTAGTAAATCAAAAGATGAGTCCGACGCATGTGGTCGTATACGGCGACAGCGTATACGACGACCGCGTTGGTCTATGGCCCAAGCGCCCGACTATTGCAAATTTTTTTTTTTAGCGATATGTAGCGACTTTTTGTATCAGTAAATTGACTTTAACTAGCGACTTTCTGAGGGCAATCTAGAGACTTACATCCAGTGAATCCAGTGTGGCAACACTGGCGCGCGGCGCACCGGCATTCAGTCCGTAAGCCAACTCCATGCGGAGCGCACGTCGCTCGGTTTTAGCATTCTTGTTCGAACAGCTGACGCGCCCCGCTATAGATGTCCTACAATATTAAGCGCTTATTATAGTTTGCCTAAAATCTTAGTGTTAACGCTTTCGCTTAACTTTACGCTGTATATTTATACGCCTTCTATCAATAAAGGTTAGATCTGGTCAAGGCTTACAACCAGATACCAGTGAATCCGGAGGACGTCTCGAAGACTGCTATCACCAGCCCCCTTGGCTCCTACGAGTTCCCCTACTTGTATTTTGGGCTAAGAAACGTTGGGCAGACGTTCCAGCGCTTCGTCGACGAGATGCTGCGTGGTCTCGACTTTGCGTACGCCTATTTGGACGATTTTTTAATATTTTCCAAAGACAGTGAGACGAACCGAGATCACTTGCAGCAGCTATTCCCCAGACTAAAGGAGTACGGTATGGTCATAAACACCTCTAAGTGCGTTTTCGGTGCCTCAGAGGTCACATTTTTAGGTTACCGCATCTCTGCCGATGGAACCACTCCGCTTCCAGAGAAGGTTGATGCGATCAAGAGTTTTCCAATTCCCAAAACCGTGAGAGAGTTGCGCAGATTCCTAGGTATGATTAATTTTTACAGGCGTTTCATACCCAACGCTGCTCAACACCAGGGACCTTTAAACGCACTCCTCACGGGGGCGGTTAAAGGCTCACACCCAGTGGACATTACAGGCGCGACACTCGACGCATTTCAAGCTTGTAAGGACGGCTTATGTCGGGCTGCCTTATTAGCTCATCCAAAATGCGACGCCCAGCTGGCGTTGGTGACCGATGCCTCTGACTCCGCCATAGGTGCAGCACTTCAGCAGCACGTTGGCGAAGACTGGCAACCACTGGCGTTCTACTCTCATAAGTTAAATTCTACACAGCAAAAGTACTCACCGTTCGACAGAAAACTTTTAGCCATCTACGAGGGCGTAAAATACTTCCGGCATATGATCGAGGTACGTGACTTTGTGATCTACACAGACCACAAACCTATCACGTTTGCATTCGATAACCGGAAGGAAAACTGCTCTCCTAGGCACTTCCGACATCTAGATTTCGTAGCGCAGTTCATCACCGACATCCGCCATATTTCAGGTAAAGATAATGTGGTGGCTGATTTCACGCGTCAACGAAATTGTACAGCCGATCGAGTTGGACCAGCTGGCAGCGGCGCAGCAAACCGACCCAGAGCTTAAACAACTGACCGAGGGCACAACTTCACTACGCATCCGGAAGGTGAGTCTTGCACGAACTAAGCTGTATTATGATGACAGCAATGACTCCCTCAGACCTTACGTCCCAGCAGCGTTTAGAAGGAAGGCCTTCGAGAGTCTACACAGCCTGAGTCATCCCGGTGCAGCGAAGCTAGTGTCGGACAGGTTTGTGTGGCCAGGAGTCCGCCGAGATTGCAGGGAATGGGTGCGGTCCTGTTTGGCGTGCCAACGCTCTAAAGTCACGAGGCATGTCACCGCACCACTCAGCTCTTTCAAGCTCCCGGCGGCGGCTCGTTTCAGGTTCGTCCACATAGACCCGGTAGTACCACTGCCCGTCTCGCAAGGCTTCCGATACTGCCTCACAGCTGTAGATCGCTTCACACGCTGGCCAGAGGCGATACCGTTAGCTGACATCACAGCAGAAACTGTGGCCAGAGCCTTGCTGAGCAGCTGGATTTCACGATTCGGTTGTCCTGCGGACATAGTGACCGATCGCGGAAGGCAGTTCGAATCTGCACTATTTAAAAACCTCTCGCAGATCGCTGGCTTTCAACACCGCAGGACCATCGCTTATCACCCAGCCTGTAACGGCCTCGTGGAAAGATTCCATAGGCAGCTGAAAGCCGCCATAATCTGCCACAGGAATGGTAACTGGGTCGACGCGCTTCCTCTAGTCCTGTTAGGGATCCGCAGCGCCATAAAGAAAGACCTCCAGTCGACATCTGCCGAACTCGTGTATGTCGAACCCTTCCGTCTCCCCGGAGAATTCTTTGACACCACGGCTGACACAAACTGCACACTGGACTTGATGCAATTCTCGTCAAGACTACGTAGTGTAGTGCAGAAATTGCAGCCCACACCAGCATCCCGTCACAGCGGAAAACGAAGCACCTTCGTATTCAAGGACTTAGCCACTTGCGGTCACGTATTCCTGCGTGGCTGTACTGTCGGTGGGTCCTTGAAACCCGCGTACACGGGGCCCTATGAGGTCGTCAAGCGTGGTGACAAAGTGTACACCATTGTGGTGAATAGCAAGAGGGAAACCGTGTCGGTAGACCGTATAAAACCGGCCTACATACTGCAGGATCCAGGAGTCGTCACTGATACACCATGCAGTCACATAACACGCAAACATCCCAAACACAATCACGAACACTCGCACACAGATGACCAGAAATCGACTCAACCGGAGAAACCGCCAAAAACTACGCGATCAGGGCGTACGGTTAGGTTTCCCGATCGATATCGCCTGTAACACAGCCTCTGGGGGGAGTGATGTAGTGGAATCACAAGTTACCACAATACATTTAAATATAAATTACATACATATAAATACCTAATGATAGTTACCTATGTATAAATAAATCTAAAACTGAAAATACCTAAACATAAATAAAATTATATTGTCAACAAACAGATTTGCCTTGTACATCTTCTGTTATTAGAGATGCGCGCCAGTTGTTCAACGAAACCGGCTGGAGTACCGGCGCGCGCGGCGCACTGGCATTCAGTCCGTAAGCCAACTCCATGCGGAGCACACGTCGCTCGGTTTTAGCATTCTTGTTCGAACAGCTGACGCGCCCCGCTATATATAGATGTCGTACAATATTAAGCGCTTATTATAGTTTGCCTAAAATCTTAGTGTTAAAGCTTTCGCTTAACTTTACGCTGTATATTCCTTCGCCTTCTATCAATAAAGGTTGTAGTCAGGAAGTGCCGCGTATTACTTACTTACTACAAGTAGCCGCTTCCCATAACTACTTCACGCTATTTCCTATTTTTCCATGATTATAATGTGGTTGTAGTAACGATGGCTCAAGCATACCGAAGCGGTATTTTTGATCCAGAAATTCCGAAATCCCTATCCTTACAAAGGATTTCTGGATTGATCTGAAAGATTCCTTACCAATCTCGTTAGTGGGCGTTAGTCCTAATCTATCTTTTTTTCTAGTTTGTAGGTAAGTTAATATTTACTGGTATTGGGATTATGTTAATGAAGAACATCGTCATGGTTATATTATTGTGTGTATATTGTGAGGATTTCTACATAACTATTGAGGATGTGGAAACTGCTAGTGTATTGCGTTTTATGGATACGACTTGTTCAGGTAAGTTAGACTTATATGTCTTAACATTTGAATTCGTTTCGGTTCTACACGGGAATCTATAGCGATAAAAAATTGCATTAAGGTTTAAGCTCTTCTACTCGAGCTACCTTCAGGATCTCCAGCCGACCGTGCAGGTTACTTAAGCAGAACCTCTGGGACACAGAGCGCCGAGATGTTTTGCCCGATCTCAATCTGTCTCTTCAACTAATTTCATCACGCTCCATCATTCCCTACTCCTATGGGAACACCAGTGGCCGTGAGTTTTATTGCCATTGTATTGGTTCTTTCTCACAGGCTCTACCTATTGCTTTGCGAATCTGGCAGTAAATGTAAATATAGGAGCAATTATATTTTTATTTTTGTAACTTGCTGACGTTCATAAGCTGTAAAGCTGACCCTAACTGGGTTGGGAAAAGGTCGGATGATGATTCATTACTTATTTATTTTACAATAAATGTTAACAAAAATCTTCTCTGTATTTTCACAGATAATAAAAGACAACTGTACAAAACTATATTACAACTAAACCGTGACTCGTTCAGTAAGATAAGTGCGTGCGGTTTATTCAACGTGGACGCTGCCTTACCGCTGAGTCTGATATCACTCATTACCAATTATATTATTGTTCTACTGCAGTTTTTCATATTGTGACATGTCTGTATTGTTAAAAGTTTTTGAGGAATATAAGTTACCATTAATTTTGTTTTACTTTGGAGTTTGGTCAGACTGCAGATTCTATTTACTGGTATGTAACATATGGATTTACTATAGTGATCGGTAACGGTGGTAACGGCAATACGCTAGCCCCCTATAACGTGGGACCAACAAAATTACTGGCAAAGTGTAGGTGTGTAATACACCTTTGCCTATCCCTTCGAGGATATAGGCGTTGTATGTCGATAGCCCAGTTAATTATTAATCTTAATTTGTAAAAATGGTCCGCAAGGTTGAATCACCGTGTCTGGAAGATTTGTCTCTTGAATCCTGGTGAAAACCGGCGCCGGTGGTCAGATGCTGTTATTACACAAACCACTTTCACTTTGAACAGTTTTTGGATTTGATATTGCTTATTTTGTGGAGAAAATTAGTTTGAACGTCACAAAGATGGTGGATGTAGAATGACACAGTGGCGCCATACAGTCCAGTGGGCGCCTGGTGATTTAGTCAGCCGACCATAGATTATAAAGACCAATACATTTCCCCCCACCGAAATCCGCAAGGATTTCCCAGTTACGATACCAAGTTCGGTAGAATTTGTTAACTAGTTTGAGTGTAGGAGGATGTATACCATGTGTAATTGAATAGATAAATTATATATTGAGATTAGTGTAATTAAAGTTAGAACAATGGACTGTATAATGTATAAAAATAAAATAAACTAAATCTAAGTAAGGAATTATAGTTTAGTTAAAAGTTGTGATCGAGAGGCAACGGGCTTACTTTTGAAACTGGACGAGTTAGTTCGTTGCCGTTCGATGTTTTTAAACGAATTACATGGTCCACGCCATCGGGGCCACTATGCAGTTTCGTAATTCTACCTAGTGCCCATTTGAGTGGCGGGGCATCTGAATTTATAAGAACAAGATCACCGAGTTGTAATTTTTTTTGAAGAACAATGCCATTTTTGGCGTGTTTGTAAAGTATGTAAGTAATCTTGTTTCCAGAGTTTCCAAAATTGTTGAGACAGCTGCTGGACAAGTTGCCATCGATCCAGTCTAGAGCCAGAAAGATCTGTAAGACTGTTCTTCGGTACAGACAGAAGCTCCCTACCTATGAGGAAATGTGCCGGTGTTAACACTTTAAATTCGTTCGGGTCGCTGGACAGCGCGCACAGAGGTCTCGAGTTCAGCTTCGACCCGTATGAATAGTGTGCCCAGCTCCTCGAATGATAACGCTCTGGTACCAATGGTGCGTCGTAAGAGAGCGCGGGCCCCTTTAATGACGGCCTCATGTAGTCCACCGAAATTACTGCCCGTTGGGGGATTAAATCGCCAAACAATACCACGAGAAATAAAACCGTTATTGATATTAATCGATTCGTCGTTTAAAAATTTTGTTATTTCGCTTAATTGTTTATTTGCTGACACGAAATTCGTACCATTATCTGAAACGATAGAATGGCACAAACCTCTACTAGCTGTAAATCAATCGAAACATGCCAAAAAACATTCCGTACTTAGTGATGACAACACTTCTAAATGAACTGCCCGTGTCGCACAACACACGAACACACAAAGATAGGATTTGGAGATGCGAGCGTTCCTACGCGTTGACTCTTTTGTAGGAAACGGTCCGCCCATGTCTACACAAACAGTGTGAAATACATGAACATCCTGAGAGCGATATTTAGGTAGTTCGCCCATGAAGGGTTGTCGACTCGTAGGAGTTGCTCTGAAACAAGAAATGCATTTCCTAGTTCGTGACCTAATAGCATTACGAGCGTTGACGATCCAATACTTTTGTGTTAGTAGACTTTGAAGTGTGCGAGGACCCACATGGAAGTAAATTTTGTGGAAATGATCAATTAGAATCCTTGTGAAGTGGGCATCTTTAGGAAGTAAAAGAGGGTGCTTTTGTTGGTAAGATAATTCTGACTGGGAACGTCGACCCCCCACACTGAGGAAACAATCAGGGTCAATGAAAGGGTTGAGTTTCTTTAAGGAAGAATTACTATTACCACCCTTTACTAATGCCAGCATTTCACTACCAAAATGATGCTCTTGTACGATTTTCACTAATATACTGTGGGCGCGCCTAGTGTCTGTCACGGTTAGACAGCCTGTACGTGCGCCTGATGGCAGTCTACAGTTACGTATAAACTGATAGCATCGTGCTACCACATTAATCAATTAACTAAAACTAGAATACTTTTCGGTTACAGTGTAAAGTGAGCTGGTTGAACCAGCATCAGTCGACACTAACACTGTCTTGACGCACTTAAGTTCGGGCGGGTTGCAGTCACGAAACTCGTCCATGGTTCTAATTGGCCAGTGTAGGCGATCTAGATCGAGCCAGTCTGGTCCTGTGAACCATTCTCGCGTGGCTAGCAAGACTGACGGTAAAGCTCCAAGAGAGCAGATATTTCGGCAGGATTGTTTACCCCACTGACATGATACCAACACTCACAGGGTACACTGTCATTAATTTTAGACACCCTAGTGGAAACAAATGTTTTAAGTGTGTGACTAGGTGTATTCAACCAAGCTAACACCACCGACGAATCTGTAAACAACAACATCTCGTGTAGTTCAATCCGATCACGGAGTATCGATTGAACATACTTGACAAGTTTTGCTAGCAAATGGGCACCCATGAGCTCCAGTCGCGGGATGGTTACAGTTTTCAAGGGTGGTACCTTGGACTTCGCAATGAGCAAACTGACCTTGGCTTCACCGGTAAGATTTACTGTCCGTAAATATACGACTGCCGCGTAACCAAGGGACGAGGCATCACAAAACCCCAGTAGTTGATACAGGGACGGTGTGGCCACGGCCACATGACGGTCATGACGTATATCCGATAGCATGGGAAGCTCCTTCACGTAGGACTGCCATTGCGAAGTCAAATCAGATGGGAGACTTTGGTCCCAGTCGAGCTGGCGAGTCCAAAGTTCTTGCATGAAACACTTAGCGTAAAAGGTGCACGGTGCCACAAATCCCAAGCGGTCGAACTGTCGACCGATTTGCGACAGCACCGTTCTGTTTGAAACAATATGGCTAGGTGGCGTGACTGTGAAGGAAAAGGCGTCCGATGCAGGTAACCACTGAAGCCCCAGCACCTTAATGGCTAAATTCTTTTCATCATCAAAGGTCACTGGTTTTTCAAGATGATCCTCGTTGAGCTTGTCGAGAACCTGATTGCAATTGCTAGACCACTTTCGAAGAACAAACCCACCTGTCTCCAACAATTGCATGATTTCTTGTTGAATGGTTAGCGCTTCCTCGACAGTCGGCACCGACCACAGAAAATCGTCCATAAAAAACGCAGTCTTTAACAAAGGAGCCACCCTAGGGTAATTCTCACGTTAATTATCTGCTAACGTATGTAGTACCTTAATAGCTAAGTAGGGACAGCTAGCCACGCCATAGGTGAGGGTATTCAAAGAGTATTTTTTGATTGGTTGATCTAAAGAATAGCGCCACAGAATGTGTTGATAAGATCGCTGGTCAGGGTCCACGATAATCTGGCGATACATTTTACAGATGTCTGCAGACAAACAAACCTCGTGAAGACGAAAGTTAATTAGAAGCTGGTTGATATCTGCCTGCAGTTTAGGGCCTGGAAGTACGACTGAATTCAGCGACAAACTGTTAGATGACTTACCTGACGCATCAAATATCACACGATGAGACGTAGTGGAACTGCTAGGCTTAATGATGCAAAAATGCGGTATGATGTATTACGATACCACATCCCGGGCATCACCAAGACAGGTCATATGTCCGAGGTCCTCGTATTCACGCATAAATTTATGGTACTGTATTTTAAGCTCAAGTTCTCTTTCCAATTTTTACTCTTAAGTTACGAAGTCGCCGAGCTGCCATTTAACTCGAGTCTCCCAATTCCACCGACTCACGAAACGGATACCTCACTATATACCTACCCGAAGTGTCACGCCTGTGGCCTTTCGCGAACAAGTGCTCTGCCTGCTCTTCATCCGGACTTAGGGGTATGTTAGATGGTACTTCTTCTGTTTACCAAAACGATCGCATAACTTGTTCAATTGTGGAAAACGCGCAGAAAGAGTCAGAGCGATTCGCGTTGGTAGTTGTAGGATCCCTGGAGTGACAGATGTCTGTCTGCCCCACAAGAACATAACCGAAAATGGAGCTCATAGTAACAGGTAAACCAGATTCTCGCGGAAGTATCTTTTGACCGTCATAAATATATGGAAACAGATCACCGCCGAGTAACATATCTATAGCCGCAGGTCGATAGTACCCTGGGTCAGCTAACCTTATATGTTGAAATTCTGTAACAATCTTATCGGGTAGTGGCAGCGTTGGTAAATTACCAGCTATACTGGCGACTATCACCGCGTCCGTCTTCAGTACAGGACCAGGAGAATGTCGTGGTTTAACATTGCATGTAGTTAAACCGAAATCCTTGAACTACCACCCAGCCCAATGGGTTCAAAGTGACATTGACGTCGCGTCAGGTTTAAACGTTTTGCACAGTTTTGAGTTATGTAGCTCGTCATGGCGCACTTATCAATTAAAGCACGTACGGTGTGGAATTGGTCCCAATAATCTGCGACGTGTATAATAGCGGTACCGAGCAAAACTGTCAAGTTAGCCGAGCACGTCAATGCTACTGCACTAGTATTCGAATTTGCAAGAGAATCTATGTGCAATGTGTGATGATGCTTATTTTTGCACACTGTACATCGTACCGTAGACGGACAGTTGTCGATCGAATGTTCTCGTAAACAATTCTCACATAGACGTAATTGTTTGATCTTATCGAGTCGCTGCGCCGGTGTCAGATCGATGTAGTCAGTGCATCGATAAATAGAATGCATCTTTGTACAGTACAGACACTTAATGGATTTCATTGACATAACACTTTTGTCTGTACTTGTACTTGTAACAGCTGACGACAAGGTCGTTCGCTGTGTTTTCCTAGGTTTTGTGGTAGACGGTTGGCTACCACTCGAAGAACCAGGAATGTGTTTAGCCATCTCGAGAACACGTACGTATTTCTCCACGAATAGTATTAATTCCTCATAAGTAGGTATCTCAGACTGTCCTATCTGTTTTTCTAACTCGCGCCTAGTGACGGAGTCCAAGTTACGCAAAGCGACATAAAATAATATAAATCCCGATAAGTTATTGACCTTGAGTAGCTGTAAGGCCTTAACGTTTTCTTGATATGTCTGTAAGAATTAGTTAAGTCCCGTGATAGATTCGGTAACTAACGGTTTAAAATTAAATATTTTATCTAAATAATTAGTAGCTAATGCGCGTTTGTTGTCATATCGCTTCACTAAAGTAGACCAAACAATAGGATAATTGTCAGACGTAACTGGCATAGACTTCACGATAGTTAATGCAGGATCGCTCACCGCTGAAAGCAAATAGTAGAACTTCTCGATATTTGCTATTCCATTATTACTATGAATTAAGCTGAGAAATGCGTCTCGAAAAGTAGGCCAGTTTTCAAGTTTACTATCAAAAGGAAATAGTTCCAACTTAGGTAGTCTAGGTTTCGCGCACTGACTTTCACTTTTACAAGTTTTATTCAACTGATCACTATTTGATTCACTGGAACCAAACATACCTTCATAGACGCCACGAATGTGATAGTACATAGTATCAAAGCTACTTAGATCATTGTAGGACGGTACAGAACTCGCATACAGACTTTTTTTAATAGCTGTTATAGCACAGACACTATTTTCAAACTTTTCGCGCCACTGCTGCAAGTTGGGCACCTGCACCAGCTGATTCGGCGTCTGTACCTACCTTCTTTGAAATATCAAATAGTTTTTGCAATCTCATGAAACACATTTCTTTCGTTGTAATATGCGAACCCGCTAAACTGTGAAACTTAACATCAATCGCGGCAGCTAACTCGCTCGTACCTGCAGCTGCGTCGCCCTTAGTCATTTTAAATGAAATTACGAAACTGCAAAGTATGAACAACAATGGCGGTCACGATCGTGATCGCAGATACCTTTGTAAAATGAAAACTTAAAGTACTGTGTTTTGCATTAAAATATACACTGATTTGAGATACGATGTGTATATTTCTATGTTTCACACAGGTTTTAGACTCCTACAATAGGAATTGACATAGAAATATGCAAATATGTCGCACCCGTGTAGGTACCTACTTAATAGTTTTATAATGAAAGTTTATGAAATAATGAATTTATATCGATAAATACATGTAAATACATAGATATTCAGTTGTATTGATATCGTAACTGATCGATCCTGGCTCGATTTGACCAAAATGTATGTCGATAGCCCAGTTAATTATTAATTTTAATTTGTAAAAATGGTCCGCAAGGTTGACTCACCATGTCTGGAAGATTTGTCTCTTGAATCCTGGTGAAAACCGGCGTCGGTGGTCAGATGCTGTTATTACACAAACCACTTTCACTTTGAACAGTTTTTTGGATTTTATATTGCTTATTTTGTGGAGAAAATTAGTTTGAACGTCTCAAAGATGGTGGACGTAGAATGACACAGTGGCGCCACACAGTTCAGTGGGCGCCGGGTGATTTAGTCAGCCGACCATAGATTATAAAGACCTATACAGGCGTGATGATATGTATTTTTATTTTTTTAGAGTCTACAAAATAAGCGCCTTTCGGCTGATGGAAAGCCAAGCCGACGCGCGACGTCTAGTTATTAAGGGCACTTTAATAGCACACAGTACTATAGGAAGTGGCTCTCAAATAGGTAGTCAAGTATATACAGGATGTTACGTAAGGGTTATACCAACCCGAAGACACCCCCATCAGCTGGTCGACCACAACCCGTTTCGATATGTGTCGACCGCTAAAGAAGAAAAAAAAAATCATCCAAAAAAAAAACAAACGCATATAACTTTTTTTTCTTGTTTCGCGGTCGAAACATATCAAAAGACGTTCTGGGCGATCAGCTGATGGGAGTGTCAGAATATTGTTTCGTATTCTATACAGATATTTAAAAAAAACATTCAATGTACAAAGTGCCACTTGAATTTATTTTAAAGAATGTAGGAAGGGACGCCCAGAAAAAACGCTTTGAAGATAAATATAATACGGATAATTACGTAAAAATATCGTATTAACAACCTAGCAATGTTTTTAAAAGACTAATGATACCCTACTCTATGGGGTAGATGCGAGTAAAAAAAAACATTCCCACTTTACGTGAGGTAACCCAAAAAATATCACCATCCACCAAGCCTTTTCCCAACCTACTTGGGGTCGGCTTTCCAGTCTCACTGCGATGCGGTTGAACCTCGATATTTTCCGAGGAGCGACTGCCATCTGACCTTCACAACCCATGGGCGATATCGAATTTCTGTAGTTAGACCGGTCGGATTTTGTTTTAGGGCTCCAAACACCCGTAACGACTGCCATAGATGTTCTTATGACAACCGGGACCGACGGCTTAACGTGCTGTCCGAGGAATTGATAAACATACATATATTTTTTTTGTAAATACATACATAGAAAATACCCAAACTCCGAAACAACTTTTGTGGATTACACAAATATTTGATTCGACCCGAATCCAAAGCCGTTGCACTACCGACCACGCCACCGAAGCAGTTAGAGTTACCCAGCAGTAACACAAAAAAATAGTTTTCATAATTTTATTTTAGCACGTGGTCGGCGTATAAAATACACCGTTTGGGAAGAAAACCGAGGATAGACAGACGGACATGAGGAAACTGTAAGTTCCGAGACTTGCAGATCCCTAAAAAGTTAATCTTGCTAGTTATTAAATGGGTTTCAAAGACGGGTTTGACGCCTGTATATAGTGTAGATTTTATATTGTGTATAGTATAGTTATTAGTTAGTAAACCCGTAGTATTTTATCTTACTTGATAATTTGGGCGGGCGCCACTGGAAATACGTTCTGCTTGTAACCAGAGACGCAACGGACGTTACAGCGGCTGCGGCCTTAGGCCGCGGAACTAAAAAAAAAAAACCTTGATAATTTGTTTTATGAGACTGAAAAGCGTGTGGTTGATTAAATTGTTTCAAGGTATTGTCAATCAATTAAGCCTCTAATAAATTGGAAAACAATTCAATTTATTTTTACAATTAGTGAACGTGCTTCGTATCACTCTTCTCTGTCTTATTTCTTCAACAAAAATACATTAAAATTCAACTTAATAACAGTAAAATAAATATAACTGATGATGCCATCCACCAATATAAACACAGAAGCTTTACTTAATAATTACTTAAAAAAAGATGTACAAACTATGTTTTATCCATTTTATTTGTCATTTAACATGTTGTTGTCATCCAAGTTCACGATTCGTGACAATTCCATACATCCAAATGGGAGAAAATTAAATGTTTTTATGTCTTGGGTTTTTGCACTTCTTTTTACTATAAGTGCTTATACGGTCATATTAGATTATTTATCCGGAGAAATGGACACATTCAATAGTAGAACACAGTGCTTTTTAGTTTATTTTTATTCAATTTATGATTGTTGCGCCATCGTGGCTGCTTTCATTCTTAATATTATACACAATACTGAGAATGTTTTATTAATATTGATTATTCAAAGAATCTATGATTATCTCGATATTGACGAAAAAATCAAATTGAATGTCTTATTTTGGAATCGATCGTTTACTTTTGGTGTTATGTGTTTCGGTGCTATGATGATTATATATTTCAAAATGGCCGATAATTACTTTATGCTCAGAGATGTTTTTAGGGCGTATTTGTATATTGTTATTGATTTGAATTTGATTTATGCGATTAGTATAATATCTTTACTTCGGATATATTTGATGAAGTTTAATGATAATGTTATTTCCTTGGATGAACAAGATAATAATTTCAATGTAATTTTTGACATGTACAAAACGTTCACCCAAGCTTATTCTCTGTTTAAGAAGATATTTCATATTTTGGTAAATAATATTGGTTTATTCTTCTTAACGAATAGTTAGTCATCCTAGGCCAGAGTTATTCATGTCGTTCGTTTTATTGAGCCGCTGCTTTTTTTTTTTAATTCCGCGGCCTAGGGCTGCGGCCGCTCTAACGTCCGCTGCCGGGCGTCTCTGGTTACAAGCAAAACGTATTTCCAGTGGCGCCCGGCGAACTTTGACCACCTCTGTGGTCTCTGCGGGGGTTAGGTCGGGATGAGAATCCCGCGTCGTTGGGGTAGGATTTTATCCCTCGTCAGTGAGTGAATCTGGTTGCGTGCTATGGGGCAAAGGTCTCGCAGCACGCAACCCTCTAGCCTGCTTCTGTAAGGACGGTGGGTGGCGATCCCGCCGTCCTCAGGCCCCGATCATGGAGGTCGATGGTCTTGGGCGTAGATGAGTCCGCGGCGCCCTCGCCGCTGACTACGGAACTCGGCGGGGAGGGTACGCTCCCTCTCCCTCTCGGCCGCCTCCTTCGCGAGCATGACTTGCTCGCAGAAGGACACGGCCGCGTTCCACCTACTCGCGCTGGAGACCATGGCTTGGAGCATGGTTTCCAGAGAGAGGATATCCACGCCCAGACCCACTACGAGGTCGCGGTGCTGACTCGCCCACGCTGAGCACTCCACCAACGTATGGAGTGCGGTGTCGTCGCCGGAAACCTCGCAGTGTTGACACCGGGGTGTGACCTCACGATGGATGCGAAACAGATAGCTACCGAAGCATCCATGCCCGGTAACGATCTGCGTCGCACGATACGTGAGGTCACCATGCTGCCTCTGCAGCCAATCGTCCATGATCGGTCTCACCGCCGCGATGATGGTGGTACCCCACCTGGGTTGCTCAAGTCGCACCCTCCATGACTCCATGAGATCCTGGTGGAGTTGGGACCGCCGGTCCTCGATTTCTCGAGACGTAGGCCTGTGGTCCCGCTCCAGCGCCTCCTTGCGCCATTGGAACAATGACGCAAGGGCTCTTGCTTCCAGGTCCCATGGAGGGGTCCCGGCTAGGAGACATGCAGCCTCTCCGGAGATCGTTCGGTACCCTCTTATTGTTTTAACGGCCAAGGTCCTCAACGGTCTATTGCAATACTCCGCACGATCCCCAGGTACAGTCTCCTGCAGGAGGCATTGGGTCCCTTTAGGTTGGGCATGAGTCACGAAAGCGCGACTGATGCCCCCGTCACTTTAGGGACCAAACTTCGGAAATGTGGTCCGAAGTTCCATCGGCTATCAAGTACGATCCCTAGGTACTTCATCGAGGGCTTGATGCCGATGCTAACGCCTCCCACATTTATGCTGGAACCTTCAGGTGGACCGTTCCGAGGTCTGTGAAAGCACAGAACCTCGGACTTGTGCAAGGCCACCTCCAGTCCCAGCCGCCGTATCCGACCCACGACTTGAGCAACACCCGTCGTGACCTTGAGTGCTGCCTCCTGGTACGTTGCACCCCGCGCCGTGACGAGGGTATCGTCACGTCGCGGGCGTCGTTACACCGACGCCCTCAGGCAATGCACCCCGCAGCACCCAGTCGTAGCCGATGTTCCACAGAAGCGGCCCCAGGACGGACCGCTGTGGAACACCGCACGAGCCAGCTGGGGAAAGCTATGGCCCTCTCCGAGAGATAGGCCCCGACAATACGACGGAGGTAGAGAGGCGTTCCGTGATACACAAGCGCCTCGCTAACGCAACTCCATGGCAAGGTGTTGAAAGCGTTGGCGATGTCAAGAGACACCGCCACCACCACCTTGCCCTGTGAGACTGCTTCCTCCGTCAGGCTCTTCACGCGCATGATCGCGCTCACGATGGAGCGTCCCCGACGGAAACCAAACTGGTTATCCGCCAGGTCTGGCCCCACACTCGTGAGATGCCCGACGAGGCGTTCCGCGATAATTCGCTCAAAGAGCTTACACACCTCGTCGAGCAACACGATCGGCCGGTATCCGGATCCTTACGGATCAGAACCAGTTTCCCCGTCCTCCACACCTTGGGAAACTGGCCCCTTTCAAGGCATGCGCTAAAGAGCCCCATCAGTTGAGGCCCGAGTTCTTCGAGAGCCAGGACCCACGCACGGCCAGGAATGCCGTCGGGTCCGGGGGCAGTGATTTTCCGGCGTTTAAGCCGGAGTACTGCCGCACCTAGCTCCCCCACCCTGACTTCGGGTACGTCGTCTTCGCTGGTGCTATCCGCGTCGGGCAGAGACGGAGCCACGCGCGGAGGGACGTGCTCCTCCGCACTCGTCGGAAACAGGGAGTCCATGATCCGCTCCAGCTGCTGCGGCTGGAGACTGGGTCAGTGGGGGCGCCCTAGGTCGGAGTTTCTCTCTGACCTGTAGGTAAGGGCGCCCCCATGGGTTCTGCTGAAGGGTCTCCAGGAGCTCCTCGCGGGCCGCCGTCTTGGCGTTGAACCGCTGCCTGGCTATACCTATCCACTAACGACTGTAAACCTGTAATTGTAGGCGAAAACTAGTGGTTGCCGATATAGTCAAACAGTGGATCTTATTTGCACCCACTTCCCTGCAATAAAAAAAAACAGAAAAATATATATCAAGGAACTCTTGTGCTAAGAGAGGGCTCGTGGTCTAGTGGTAACCGACAATGTTAACACATTGCAAAGGTTAAGCAACATATAGTCAGGCCGGTCTTAGGATGAGTGACCATTTCTTAAGACATTGAGACCCCTCCGTGTCTCGGAGAGCACGTTAAGCCGTCGCGTCGGTCCCGGTTGTCACACAAACATCTTTGGCAGTCGTTAGGGGTAATTGGAGCCCTAAATCTAAAACCCGACCGGTCTAAGTACAGAACTTCGATATCGCCCATGGGTTGTGGAGGTCAGATGGCAGTCGCTTCACGGAAAATATCGAAGTTCAGCCGAATCGCAGTTAGTCTGGAAAGCCGACTCCAACTGAGTTGGGAAAAGGCTCGGTGAATGATGATTACATGTGCTAAGTTTCGTGGAGATCCTATCCTTTAAAATATATCTAGTGTGGTAACGAAATCTATATGCTTCACGCTCTCGATCAAATATACATTCACCCCTGTTTCCCTGAAGGGCTAGGTAGAAGCACAATATGGGTACACAGTTGTCCAGTTGTTTTGTTGGTCACATATCTGTTACGGACCATTGTCGTTAGGTATAACTAACTATAGGTCGCCCATATGGTCAAACTGGACATTTGGATTTTGCCCCCAAATCAAAAAATGCTCACGATGAAAAATAGTTTTAAATGTGGCTGGGACACACATTCAAATACGAACGAAAGCAAAATTTTTCAGTTTCTCTAATTACGCTCGCTCTGCCAATAATTTCAGGTCATATGGATATGGTTTTATGTTTATAATACATTTGCAAGCTATTGCAAAACCGGGGTTGCTCGCTGGTGTATTATATTTTCTTTCCACAATAACTATTATTTATCTATGTCGATTATAATATATTATAGATATTTACGCACTGTGCGGATACACTCTGCCGTTATTTGGGTTATCTTCAAATGAAATTTGAAACTTATAAACTTGAGAGTAATCCCGTAATTAATGTGAGTTTTATCTATCTACCAATCCTCTATCTCTTAATCCATCTATCTATCTATCCATCTATATATCTATCCATCCTCAATCTATTAATCCATCTTTCTATCTATTCATCATCAATCTATCAATTCATCCATCGATATATCCATCCGTCTATCTATCTATCCATCCTCAATCTATCCATTCTCAATCTATCAATCCATCCATCGATCTTTCCATTCTCTCCTCGGACTGCTTTATTTTAATTTTACTATGTTTACCAAAAAAATCTTCTGTCTATCAAACGTTTATTTAAATTACAACTCTCTATACATATTATTAAATCCTCTTTTTAGGTAAACGAGACTATCATATTAACTGGATTGCTACTGATATTGATAAAGAACATTGTTCTCGTAATGATATTGAGTATATATTGCGAAAAGTTTTACGCAGCTGTTGAGGATGTGGTCAATGTTTGTATGTGGCGATTGAAGGACCCAGACTATTCAGGTATATAATGTTTTTTTTTAAAATCGGACGCTCTGTTTTACCAAAACAATTAGCTATAAAGTTGAATATCTCGCAACCGAATACTTATCAAAAAGTCGTTTTAGCAATTTCCCTATATTTTTAAAAGACCTATCTAATGATGACACTTCGGGATTTTTCGGGAATTCTGGTTACGGTATACCCTAAAAAAAAAAATTTTGTAAATAAAGTAGTAACTACACATATCCATGCAAAGTTTCTAGCACTCACCGTTTAGGAGAAAGCCGAGGACAGACGGATGGACAGACATGACGAAACTATAAGGGTTCCGAAAATTGAACTACGGAACAATTAGGTAGGAACCTTTTTCTCTTTTTCGTAAAAGTAATACACATATTTATTAATTAATATATAATTTCTGGTATTTATATTGTGTTATGAAAAAAAGCATGTGCGTAAATGTAGGAGCTGTAGGGCAGCCATTACTCTTTCCAAAAAAATATCGAAGAGTTTTTGACAAAGATGTGGCTGTATCTGAAAACGCGTTGGATCTTGGTCTTGAGCTCAAAAATTGTTTCTGGTATATTCACATAAACTTAGGACATCTACGGTGCTAATTCCCATGACATTGGTGGCAGTCGATGTAAAAGAGTACCTATTCTTTTGTCTTTTTTAAAAATATTACTAAAAAAATACAAAAATCTTATTTATGTCTTTTTGTAGATAATAAGAGACAACTATACAAAACTATATTACTACTAAACCGTGACTCGTTCAGTAAGATAAGTGCGTGCGGTTTGTTCAACGTGGACGCTGCCTTACCGCTGAATCTGATATCACTAATTACCAACTATATTATTGTTCTACTGCAGTTTTTAATACTATGACGTGGCATTGTACAAAGATTAGTAAAATATATGATTTCTAAATGAATATTTTGTGGTTTTATCTATCTATCTATCTAGAATCTATCTATAAAGAAATGGTGAATGTAATGTTCTGTTCGACCTGGAGGCAAGCCAAAAAACTTAGGCGAAAATTTGGCGTAATGCGGCGCGAAAAAACCTATGGCGTGATGCGGCGCGAAGCACCGCGCAAGACACCGTACTAGTATTCAAGAATATATCATTGCTTTGCGATGACTGCTTCGGTGGCGTGGTCGGTAGTGCATCGGCTTTCGACTCTGGAGTCTCGGGTTCGATTCCCGGGTCGAATCCAATATTTGTGTGATCCACAAATGTGTATTTAGAAATATATAAGTATGTTTATCAGTTGTCTAGATCCCATAGCACAAGCTTATAGCTTAGTGCGGGCTAGATGACGGTGTGTGAGCATGTTTAACAATATTTATTTATTATTTATGTTGAAATTACACAATTTTGAGGTATATTTTGTAAACACCTCAGGTTTAAAACAAATCTGAGGTATATTTAAAATTAGATTTTTAGACTTTTCAAAAGGTTTAGAAATAATGTTCTGAAAACATCAAAATTTGGACGTCGATATCCGTGTTATCATGAGGACGATAATTATTTGGAAGGTTAGGTATAAGAATATGACAAAAAAGCACGTAACCAACAAAACAACAATGTTTGACGTCCAGTCTTCTATCGTAAGCACAGGGTTTAGAAATTTCAGCTATCAAATTTAACTGCCCTTTTTTAAATAGAACATCCTGCTTTGATTAGAACCTGCAGATTGCAACTATCTCGATTGGGTTATCGTGAATGCGGAAGCAGAAGCAACAGAGGCACTGTGAGGACTATGCTAGGTACCTTACCGTTTTCAAAATTACGAAACAAACATTATAGCGGACTCAAAAATTCGATATTAATTATTTAAAGTAATTCTGTTTTTTAATTAAATAATAATATTCTACCTATCTCATTTTGATAATGGATTAAACTTAGATCAAAGTGGCATTTTATTAAATTAAAGAAAGCCTGTTATTAATGAAGCTAAATCATTAAGTTATTAATATTCCAATTAAATAAGTATTCATATTACTAGACTCTTGATATAAATATTCCAGGTCAAAAAATAAATTCAGTTGTTTCAAACCAGTTTCACATCAACAATGTCTGTGCCACAAAATTTATACGAAGAGATTTTGTTAAATAACCATTTGAGAAACGATATACGTTTACAATTCTATCCATTTTATTTATTGGACGTGATATTTTTGCCACCAAAATACACAGCTCGGGACAATTTTATATATCCAAATGGAAGAAAATATAAGATTATAATTTCTATAGTTTGGGTATTTGTGTGGTTGGGTACAGTTATCAGTATGATTTACGCGGAACTAGTACTCGTAGTTAACCCAATGCAGAAGTTTATAATTTACTTTTATTCTTTATATAACAGTTTTGTAATCGTACTTGTCTTTATACACAATTTTCTAAACTCCAATAATTACGTTTTATTACTGCACAATATTCAGAATATTCACGACAAGATCGATGTTGGAGAAAAATTTAAAAGCAATTTTATTCTTTGGAATTGGATTTTTTGTTTAACTGGTATTTCTATAAGTATTGTTATGAGAATTTTATACTACGTGTCAAATAGTTATTTCAATATGATAGAGACATGGTATTTGCTACAAATAAATGTAGATTTGATTCTTATCTATATATGCAATACGAGTTATGATTTTGCTAAGGATGTACTTATATAACAAAATACAAAAATAATTTATCTTCGATGCATTATCTACGAGGAAAGGATAATGAAAAAGTCTTCTAGGTATATGAACAGCTTATGCAGGCTTACATGTTGTCTAAGAAGATATTTGAAGTTATGGTAATACATGTTCATTATTTCTTGATCACCAAAGGGCGTTTTCACATTGTACGATATTGTGACGTGATCGTGACGATATCGCCCACAATATCGTGACGATACCGTGACGATATCGTAACGATAATTTACATTATTACCTTAAATTACTGTTGCTAATTACGATATCGTGCGCGTTATCGTCACGATATCGTGTGTCGTTATCATGCAATGTGAAAACGCCCATCCACGTTTCATACATTTTCGGTCCAAATTTTGAAAGTGCCGGCCAAATCAAAAAAGTACCTGATTCGGTTAGAACGTATTCTCGAGCAATCATCATTTTTAATTATACGTTTTGTTGCATCAAGTGCCTCAACTAACATAAATTTTTATATCGAGAGTAATTTATCAACAATAAAAAATAGATTTAAGACTTCCATAAAACCGATTAAGTGCTTTTTATTTATTTTTTGCGTAATCGCTCTCAATTTTTTTTTACTGACCGGTTAATATTGTATATGGACCAAAAATTTCCTCCTTTAATAAACTTATTTTTGTAAACATCTTACACATTTTGAAATACAAAATGTAGGTAATGGTGGCCGAACAAACTCACACAGATTCACAGATTCTGTTTTTTAAAAACGATGTCTTTGAGCTCAATCCAAGACAGTGTATGTGCGTGCAAATGCTCGTCTGCGTTGAGTGTGCGTGCGAATACCTATCCGTGTGTGCTTTATATACATAGAGACGTAAGAAATCCACGTGTTTGCAGATTTATATACGGTTTTGTGAATAAATAAATATATATAGACACAAAGGTGACAAAGGCGTAGAGAGTGACTTATTTAATTGATGTTGCGACTGAACAGTCGCAAGAAAAGTCTTGATTATATTTATTAAGAAAGAAATTATAAATAGATCACAAAAACTGATGTCATCGGCGGGACTCGAACCCACGGCCTTTCCCTAACAGGGGGAGTGCTCTGACCAACTGAGCTACGATGACCACTACCGACGACATCGAATCTTTGCTTCATATCATATTCATAATTTCCACATCGCGCTATTAAGGTTAGCGTTGGATCCACCTACCGCAGTTCTACCGAACTGACGGTACCAGTGTATCGTGTTACAACGATATTTAAACACTGAATTTTTAGATGAATCCTTACCAAATCCATATTTTTTTTTGTATTTCAAAGCAATGAGTTGCTTAAACTATTCTTAAAATATTAAGAAAGAAATTATAAATAGATCACAAAAACTGATGTCATCGGCGGGACTCGAACCCACGGCCTTTCCCTAACAGGGGGAGTGCTATGACCAACTGAGCTACGATGACCACTACCGACGACATCGAATCTTTGCTTCATATCATATTCATAATTTCTACATCGCGCTATTAAGGTTAGCGTTGGTTTTAAACAAAGCTTAAAAATAATTTATTTTCAATGCATGATCTACAAAAAAGGATAGTGAGAAAGTCTTGAAGGTATATGGAAAGCTTATGCAGGCTTACATATTGTCTAAGAAGATATTTGAAGCTGTGATAATACATGTTCATTACTTTTTATTCACCGAAGGACGTCAACCATTTTGGTCAAGTACAAAATGTGCCGACCATTTTTTTGTGATTAAGACAATAAAAAAGGGCCGTCGGTTTTATGGAAATCTAAAACCTGTCTAACTTATTTTTTATTATTGTTGGTTGTTATTACCCTGATATAATGGAATGAAATAGGAAAGGATAGTGACTGAAGAGATGACGTGTGACAGGGATGTGTGGCGAAGGAAGACATGTTGCGCCGACCCCAAATAATTGGGATAAGGGCAAGCAGAGGATGATGATGACCCTGATATAAGTAGTTAAGATAATTCACTCGATGAAACAATTCGTTTAATTGAAAATACATACATGTTGCAAAGGTTTTTGCCCTCAAATACTACCTAAGGCAATGGTCTCACGAATTTGCTGAAAAAATAATGCTTTGGCAGACATTTTCAAAATTTGGAATTAGAATTTTTTTTGTGAACATCTTACACATTCTGAAATACATTACGTTGTAGTGAACGAACCAGCAGTACACCGATGCGGTTTACCTAAAAAAAATGGATCAATTGCGAGTCGGACTCGAGCACAAAAAATATATGCTTTTCGTAATGTTCCTTTATCTGTGCTATAAGACGTTGCTTCGTACCAAATTTCAAGATTCTAAGTTCACGAGAAATACACTATATGATTTGATTCGCTTGTGAGTGTCGAAAATTTATTGCGTTCCTGAGAAAAACAAACGTACATTCACACTTTCGCTTTAATAATAACATATTCAATCAATCAGCACTATATTTTGATTATCATGGTAAATAATTGAAAAACGATATACGATATTACAGTTCTATCCATTTTATTTATTGGACAACATATTTTTGCTACCAAAATATACAGTTTGCGACAATTTTATATATCCGAATGGAAGGAAATGTAAAATAATTATGTCTTTATTTGTTTGACCTACGTTATCGATAGGATGTAACAAGGAAATATCAGATGCCAAAACGAATGGTAATCAAATTACTGCACCTTAATGAGTGGTTCAGGAGAGCCATGTTGCAAATCTGCGATTCGTCGATGCCTAGGGTTACGCCCGGACCCGCAAGGAGGCAGGTGTACTGGTAGTCGCTGGAGATTGCACGGCTATAAAGCGGGCCAAGACTGCGGCCCGCGAGGATCTCCTGGAGATTTTGAACGGGAACCCATGGGGGCGCCCTTACCTACAGGTCAGAGGTAAACTCCGACCGAGGGCGGCTCCACTGACCCAGTGCCTCCAGCCAGAGCAGCTGGAGGCGGTAATGGCCTCTCTGTTTTCGACGAGCGCGGAGGAGCACGTCCCTCCGCTCATGGCTCCGTCTCAAACGTCCGACGCGGATAGCACCAGCGAAGACGACGTACCCGAAGTCAGAGTGAGGTGCAGCAGTACTCCTTAGACGCCGGAAAAGCACTGCCCCCGGACCCGACGGCATTCCTGGCCGTGCCGTCCTGGCCCTCGAAGAACTAGGGCCTCGACTGAGGGGGCTCTTCAGCGCATGCCTCGAAAGGGACCAGTTACCCAAACTATGGAAGACGGGGAAGCCGGTCATGTTTAGGAAACCGGGGCGGCCAATGGACTCACCGTCTGGATACCGGCCGATCGTGTTGCTTGACGAGGTGTATAAGCTCTTTGAGCGAATTATCGCGGAACGCCTCGTCAAGCATCTCAAGACCGTGGGGCCAGACCTGTTCGGTTTCCGTCGGAGACGCTCCACCGTGAACGCGATCATGCGCGTGAGGAGCCTGACGGAGGAAGCATTCTCGCAGGGCAATGCGGTGGTGGTGGTGTCTCTTGACATCGCCAACGCTTTTAACACCTTGCCATGGAGCTGCGTTAGGGAGGCGCTTGTGTATCACGAAACGCCTCTCTACCTCCGTCGTATTGTCGGGGCTTACCTTTAGGAGACGGCCATAGCTTACCCTAGCGTGCTAGGCGTGCGGTGTTCCGCAGGGGTCGGTACTGGGACCACTTCTGTGGAACATCGGCTACGACTGGGTGCTGCGGGGTGCGTTGCCTGAGGGCGTCGGCGTGACGTGTCACGCCGACGATAACCTCGTCACGGCGCGGGGTGCAACGCATAAGGAGGCAGCACTCAAGGTCACGACGGGTGTTGCTCAAGTCATGGGTCGGATACGGCAGCTGGGACTGGAGGTGGCCCTGCACAAGTCCCAGGTTCTTTGTTTTCACGGACCTCGGAATGGTCCACCTGAAGGTTCCAACATAACTGTAGGAGGCGTTAGCATCGGCATCAAGCCCTCGATGAAGAACCTAGGGATCGTACTTGATAGCCGATGGAACTTCGGACCACATTTCCGAAGTTTGGTCCCTAAAGTGACGGGGGCATCAGTCGCGCTTTCGCGACTCATGCCCAACACAAAGGGACCCAACGCCTCCTGCAGGAGACTGTACCTGGGGATCGTGCGGAGTATGGCCCTATACGGGGCTCCCGTATGGGCGGAAAGATTGACGGTCAAGAGGAACGTGACTCTTCTAAATCGCCCACTGAGGACCGTCAAAACATACGGGGCTACCGCACGATCTCCGGAGAGGCTGCATGTCTCTTAGCCGGGACCCCTCCATGGGACCTGGAAGCGAGAGCCCTAGCGTCATTGTTTCAATGGCTCAAGGAGGCGCTGGAGAGGGACCACAGGCCTGCGTCTCTAGAAGTCGAGGACCAGCGGTCCCAACTCCGCCAGCCAGGATCTCATGGAGACTTGGAGGGTGCGACTTGAGCTACCAAAGTGGGGAACCACCGTAATCGCGGCGGTGAGACCGATCATGGACGAGTGGCTGCAGAGACGGCATGGTTACCCACGTATCGTGCGACGCAGATCGTTACCGGGCATGGATGCTTCGGTAGCTATCTGTTTCGCATCCATCCTGAGGTCACACCCCGGTGTCAACACTGCGAGGTTTCCGGCCACGACACCGCACCTCACACGTTAGTGTAGTGCTCAGCGTGGGCGAGTCAGCGCCGGGACCTCGTAGTGGGTCTGGGCGTGGATATCCTCTAGCTGGAAACCATGCTCCAAGCCATGGTCTCCAGCGCGACTAGGTGGAACGCGACCGTGTCCTTCTCCGAGCAAGTCATGCTCGCGAAGGAGGCGGCCGAGAGGGAGAGGGAGCGTACTCTCCCCGCTGAGTTTCGCAGTCAGTGGCCAGGGCGCCGCAGACTCATCTACGCCCAGTACCACTGACCTCCATGATCAGGGCCTGAGGATGGCGGGATAGCGACCCGCCGTCCTTACAGACAGGCTAGAAGGGCTGCGTGCTGCGGGGCCTTTTCCCCACAGCGCGCAACCAGATTCACTCACCGACGCGGGATTTTCATTCCGACCAAAACCCCGAAGAGGCCACACAGGTGGTCAAAGTCCGCCGTGCGCCACTGGAAATTTCTTCTAGTGCCACCAGAGACGCCCGCAATGGATGGACATAGGAAAGGCCGCGGTCTCGCGGAATTAAAAAAAAACTGTAATGATAACGTTTTGTTACTGCTCACAATCCAGAATATTCAAGACAATATTGGTGTTGGCGAAAAATTTAAACGGAATTTTATTCTTTAGAATTGGATTATTTATGTGATTTTTATTAGTATTCTTATGAGAACTATCTACTATTTCTCAAATAGTTATTTTGATATTGTAGAGAATTTTTTGCATTTGTTATACATAAATTTAGATTTGATACTTGTCTATGCACAATACGAGTTATGATTTTGCTAAGGACGTATTTAAGAAATTTTAAAAATAATTTATATTTGATGCATGAAGTATAAGTCAAGGACAGTGATAAAGTCTTTAAGGTATATGAAAAGCTTATGCAGGCCTACATGTTGTCTAAGAAGATATTTGAAGCTGTGGTAATACATGTTCATTACTATTGTTACCCAATTTTTTTTGAAATACTACATGTTTCAGTTTAAAAAAAATGTCTTTGAGCGCGAATCAGGCAGAAAGTTCTAAGATGAATGGATTGTGTGTATTTATTGAGCGAAGCAAGCCGAAGGCGAGCGGAGCTCTCAACGGGTGACTCAAATTACGATTTATGTTAAATTGTGTTAAATTGTTTCTCGGGGAATACTCGGCCGATTTCGGATTTTCTTGCACTCATCAAAAGCTCACAGAATTACCCAGGTTCTTACGAAGCCAGAATTTTGAATTTCGATCAAATAAAAATAATTTAATTGATGGTAAAAATCCCCATAGCGTAATGACAAAAAATACTTTGACAGAGTTGAATCAAAACTCGCTTCGCTCAAATATATGCTGCAGCGTAACGGTACGTTTCGTGACTGCGGCGACCTAGTGTATGAAAATGGCTGCCTGTGTCGGGCACTTTTGCTGTCATGCGTTTTTGCACCCGGCCGCTTGCTGAACTGGCCGTTGTGCGTTAATGTCAATGTCAAATTTGATACAATAATGGCATGCGTTTCATGTCGCGAGGGCCGCATGCGTGGGTTGCGATGGTAACGGGGCTGATCGCAAACTCATTTGACGTTGACATTACGGCGCATGTGGACCAGACCCGCGCACGTTTGTGGAAAAACGCATGACAGGAAGTGCCCTAAGAGTGCGTGCACGTTGTATGCTTCATATAGAGTACGCGTCTAGAGATATATACTTACTATGTCGTTTATACATATGTATATCATTGCAGATATTCTGGCATTGTGCAGATACGTTCACGCGGAGTTTAGGTTTTATACAATGGCATTTTGAAATATACAAATTTTACAAATATCCGTTGAGCGATGTAAGTTTGTTTATATTGAATTTAATATTATACGAGTGCCTTTCTGATCATTTATAATATTTTAGGCATACGATGTTATGGCAGTAACTTCTACTTTGGTGTTGTTGCTGAAAAATGTGGATCTAGTAATATTACTTTGCGTGCACTGTGAAAAATTTTATTTGACCGTTGAGGAAATGAACATTCTGTGTATAATACGTTTGACAGATGGACAGTGTGTAGGTGACAATAATTTATTTTATTCTATATTTTTATTTATATGCCCGCAGGCCCGCATAGAATAGTTTTCTCATTCCCTATCAGTCTCAAAGTCAGGTCTCAAATTATGTTAGTACAAAATCTTATATCAGAAAAAAAAATACTTTCACATTTTATAATATGTAGATTAAAATTAATTCTATGTGTCATCTATTTAATTTTTTTTTCAGCAGATAAAAATATAAGGCAAGTTTACAAAAGTGTGTTGCACCTAAACTGTCACTCTTTTAGTAAAATAGACGCTCTGGGATTTTTTCGTGTAGATGCTACACTACCGTTGAGACTAGTATTGTTACTCACTGATTATACGATTGTACTACTGCAATTCTCTTTTATCATGAATTTTTATGTGTAACATTTTATTTGATTTAATATAATCTGGCGGGTTATTATTATTCTACTGTGTTTATTATTTGTACATTAAAGCTTAAAACACACTGATCCTTCACATACGACATAATTATGTCACGCGACGTGGAAAACAGCGACACACTGGTCCTACGTCTTACGACGTCTTACGACGTCTGACGTTTACATTTTCTACGTGCTATGACACTTTAAACGTGTGTGACAGCGTCGTACGCGTGGAATAGCATGGGAACACGCGAATCTGGCGCGATGACGCGTAAGACAGCGTGGTTAATGACCAGTGTGTTCGTTACCATACAAATTGTATAGGTCAGATCCTGTTCAGATGTCATAACGCGTGGTGTACTTCGCATGTCAAGGATGAGTTTGCCCGTCCCTTTAAACCTTGTGGTGCTAAGGGGACCTATCAAAATCTCTGGGACCCAAGCTATTTGCCCGCGGTACACCAACTGACAGACAGAAGAGGTTCGGCCAAATGTATCCAAAATGCCCGGAGCGGGAATACAACACGCTCGCCGCTATTACATGGTTTACTATCTTTTTTGGTTTCACAAAATTTGGGCTCAAATAATGCAGCTGTCATTTTGATACAGACGTATGTTACTGTTTTGATTAGCCCTGATGCTCTATCTATAAGGTTGGTGGGTACCTGGTAATGTTTAGAACATTTTCTAAACAAATATTGGATAGAAACAGGCGTTACTTGGCGAAAATCCATGACAAAACAATGGTAAGTAAAATGTTTTTAAGAAAAATCTTTTTAAAATTATATAATAGCATTAATTTTTTCTGTTCAGCTGTTCTCTCTGAGACAGTCTTGATAATGCCTCGTTTAGAGGCGAAACAATTGTCGACGTTTTGTTGTCTTTTTAATTCTGCGAAAAATTAATGCTATTATATAATTTTAAAAAGTTTTTTCTTAAAAACATTTTACATACCATTGTATTTTCTAAACAATTGACTAAATATAACTAATAAAACAACTATCAGTTCTAAATGTTCTAACATGCTAGGCGTTCTTAACACGACCACGCATAAATCGTAGAAATTTATTGTAGTACGCAAATTCTTAATACAAGTCTTAACAATCCTATGTAATTTCGTTCGACAGCTGATTATTTTTTTAATATCTGATTATCATAATGGATATTATAATGTCATGACCTTGGACATCTATTGACCAGATTATATTTATACAATATACTCGTAGCTGTATAAATTTTCCTGTGGCCTTTCAAATACACTTTTCAAATACACATTACACTTTTCAAATACACATTACATTTTATACTAGACGCACATTAGGAGAAGTGTTTCAGTTGGAGCAATATGGTGAACTCAGATAATTATTTTTCAAATAGAGATGATTGTCTACAGAATAGAAAATATTCAAAATTACTACCAACAATAACATTAAATACTTCTATAGAAATTCTACTAAATAATTACTTGAAACATGAAATTCAAACAATGTTTTATTCATTCTATGTCTTGCATATTTTGTTTATATCATCAAAATATACTTTACGTGAAAATTTTATATATCCTAAAGGGAAGAGAATTAATATGAGTATAGCTTTGTTTTTACCTATTTTGATTGTTATATATTGTTATAGAAAGGTGACAAGTGATAGACATGTGTTTCAATTGGGCAGTGAAACACTTAATTTTCTACTCTATATCTTTTCTATGTACAATTGTTTTGGAATAGCTGCAGTTTTTGTTCTAAATGTCGTACACAGTGAAAATAATATTTGGCTTATCCTCAGTATTCAGAAAATTAACGAGTACGTTGATATTGGTGGGAAGTATAGAAAATACTTCATTATTTGGAACTGGGTCACTAATTTAGCAGTAATATACATTGGTGCACAGCTAATGATTATTTTCTACACTGCAGAAAATTATTTCGATTTTGTTGACTTCTGTGTTAATTATTTATTCATTATTTTTGATTTGAATCTCATTTATGCTATACGTATAATAATGTTGATTAAAAACTATTTAATCAAATTTAAAAATGACACACTTTCGATGGATGGTCGAGAAAATCAATATGATAGCATTTTCGAAGTGTACGAACAGCTTATGCAAGTTTATGCTTTGTATAAGAAGATATTTCATTTTCTGGTAAGTTATATATTATATGTTATTATTGAATAACGTATTTCTTGAATTGATACATATTTGATCATAAATTGTAGTAAAAACATTATTCTTAAAAGACAAAACTGAAGGTGAGCTCAGAGGCAGGCCATGTCACTCGCCTAACAATCGCAAAAAATACGTGACGTCAGCTACAACTTGAAGTTGTAAGTCAGTAAGGGTTGTCTCTTGTTTCTGATAAGGCATTGACCATTGAGCATTAACGTCATAATTATTGGTCAAATTATGCTGGTACTTTCCTGTCAACCCTAACGTTCGAATTATGTTCTCTGTAAACAAAAGAATGTGCTTTAATTAACGACTATTCCCTATTCTGTGACAGAGGTTTAACATCTCTCTGCTAAGCTACATTTGTTAATCAGAGAAATCAGGTGCACAGGGACATAAGGATAATATTTCTTTTTTTATAACATAAAGTTAAATAACGTAACACTCGTTTATAATTAAATTTTACAGATATTTATGCATTGTGCGGATACAGTCTGCCGTTTTTTAGGTTATATGCAAATACAATTTGAAATGTATAAATTAGAAAACCAAATCGTAAGTATTCGGATACTTAATTATAAAACTCCAAACACATAGGGTACACACATCACACATCTTAAACCCCGAAAGGTTAGACAGTTGGGCATATTATACGCTCAATTTTGTCAGCAACTTTATTAGTCCCACTTAGTACTCGATCCTATTTCCGCAAACAGGAAATATCTATATCTTCCAGAGTTAGTTCGTCCAGAGTCCAGAGTCCGTTAACCGGCACGTTAGGTTGGTTGGCAAAGATATTGAGGGGACCCCTATGCACCATCTAATAAAAATCTCATTAAATTATATTATTATATTTAATCATGTCGGTCACAAAGTAACACTTAGTGAACTCAAAAATTTAAAATTTACTTTTATTGCCAGATTCGCAACGCAATATTACCTATTGCGAGCCAGAGAGATAAAACCCTGGCAACAATATTCTTACGTTCACTTACAGTTTTATTTTTAGGTTGACGATAATCTTACACTGTACGCTTCTGTATTTTTACTGGTGAAAAACTTCGCTCTGGTAATACTACTGTGTCTGCACGCTGAAAATTTTTATATAGCTATTGAAGATGTTGAAACTACTTGCATACTACGACTTATGGATTTTCATTGCTCAGGTGTGTTAAAATATGGCTAAAACAGGAAATCCCTCAAAATATTTTTCTTTATAAGTGTTTTAAATTCTAAAAGCATGGCATTATCTGTTTAACTGCCTCTGTGGCTGCGTGAGTTTGTTACCCCAGAGATCATCACACCTCTTCCCAACTCAATTGGGGTCGGCTTTCCAGTCTAACTGACATGTGGCTGAACTTCGATATTTTCCTGGAGCGACTGCCATCTGACCTCCACAACCCATGGGTGATATCGAAGTTCTGTAGTTAGACCAGTCGGATTTTGATTTCGGGCTCCAAATATCCGTTACGACTGCCATGGTATGACAACCGGGACCGACGGCTTAACGTGCTCTCCGAGGATCGGAGGTGTCTTAATGTCTTAAGAAATTGTTACCCAACCTAACACCGGCCTGGTTAGATGTTGCTTAACCTTTGCAATGTGTTACAATACTAGTTTACAACTAAGCTACCTATATAGCCCCACAATTGCTACCCCAGAGACTCCGGGTTTAATTATGTGTAACATTACATTTTTCTTTTAGAGTTTGGGTGTTATTCGTATTAAGTATCATACATATATTAAGCACACCTATCATATTTGAGTATATTGTACGAGTATTAGGTATGTAGATACTATCTACTCATAGCAAGCTCTGCAGTTTCAGACTAGGTGACATTGTTTTCTATTGTCCTAACATATTTATTTATACTGTCGAATTTTGTCGACCGAGCTCCTCAACCAAAGATATTGCAAAATACTAACGTACTCGATTTTTTTTTATGATATACTTAGCTGTCCCGGCGAACTTCGTAACGCATTATTTTTTTTTTTGAACAATTTTTTTTCTTTCATAAGAACCTTCTCCTAATAATAACAAACACAACAAAAAAAGAATTGTCAAAATCGGTCCAGCCGTTCACGCGTGATGTCGTGACCAAGGGAAATAGTAGAGATTATTGGTTTAAGAAAACCGACCGGCTAAAGACGACATTGCCTATGCTTTTGCTGTAGCATCACAATTAAAAAGATATCGATTTTAAAGACAATTTTATACCTTTTTAATCCGCAGATAACGAAGGACGTTTGTGGAAGAGTGTGATACAATTAAACCGTGACTCGTTCAGTAAGATAAGTGCGTGCGGTTTGTTCAACGTGGACGCTGCCTTACCGCTGAGTCTGTTGTTATTAATTACTAACTATGTAATTGTACTACTGCAGTTTTATATGCTGTGACAAGGATTTTTCTATGAATAAACCTAATAATTTGGTTTTAAAGGTTTTTTTTTCTTGCTATTTATTATACTTTAACATAAGTTCACCAAACTATTCGAATACTTGAAATCATCTAGTAATTAAATCATCTTCCAAACACGGTAAGGCAAACTTAGAGTTCCCAGTAAGCTTCAATAGATTCGCCTCCTATTACGTGAAACCAGATTAATAACTGGTGAATTATTCTATTATAAAGATACTGCCTCCCCCTTCGGAGGAAAAGTCTAGTGTAACTTTAAACCGAAAATCGCAGGCGTTCCGGAGAAAGTTGAAGTTTTCAAATGTTAAAGCCATAATCCTCATCAGGTTACCTTTATATCTCTGGAACCTTTTAAAGACTATTTATGAGATTTGGCATGTCGTTACGACTATTTTATGACTGTTTTTTGGAACCTAAACCAATTCGATAGGCTTTACCGTTTTCTTGCATCAGAGATGAGGATTACAGCTTGACGTTCAAGCCATAATCCTCACTAACTTATAGCTATAACGCCGCAACTATAATACGACATTTTTTTTACATGTAAGACTATTTATGACTATTTCATGACTATTTTTTAGCGTTGTCAAAATTCGTTTTCATTGAGATTTCAAATATGAGGATTACAGCTTGAAGCACACAAAGTCTAGATTCTATGAATTTAGGTATGTATATGGGCATCATCAAAAATCCAATAATAAACTTGATGATGTTAGTTGTATCTAACCTTACACACAACGTACCACTGTGGTTAGTTCCGTAATTGTTGTTAGATGGCGCTATGTAACGACGATGTAAGTCGCACATTGATAATATGTTTACAAGTATCGAAGTCTTGGGCTTTGAAGGTGGGTGGTGATCTTGGACAGTCGGTAGAACGTTCCTCCTGGAAAAGGAACTTCAAACAATGACAGTTTCAAGTCCATGCCAATTTTATCGTTTTTGCGATTCATTGTAAAATTATTTAAAAAATAAACTCATTTTCAAATAACATCGTTAAAATATAAAGTATACCTTTTTTTCTGTATACAAATAGGTATATAAAATCATAAGTGAAGTAAAACACAATTGAACAACAATAAACATAGTAACCTAAAAAATATGTCAGGCCGACAGTTAGTGCTGCGGGGTGCGTTGCCTGAGGGCGTCGGCGTGACGTGCTACGCCGACGATACCCTCGTCACGGCACGGGTATGTCTCTTAGCCGGGACCCCTCCATGGGACCTGGAAGCAAGAGACCTTGCGTCATTGTTTCAATAGCACAAGAAGGCGCTGGAGAGGGACCACAGACCTGCGTCTCGAGAAATCGAGTACCAGCGTTCCCAACTCCGCCAGGATCTCATGGAGACTTGGTGGGTGCGACTTGAGCAACCAAAGTGGGGAACTACCGTCATCGCGGCGGTGAGACCGATCATGGACGAGTGGCTGCAGAGGCGGCATGGTGACCTCACGTATCGTGTGACGCAGATCGTTACCGGGCATGGATGCTTCGGTAGCTATCTGTTTCGCATCCATCGTGAGGTCACACCCCGGTGTAAACACTGCGAGGTTACCGATGACGCCACCGCACTCCACACGTTGTTGGAGTGCTCAGCGTGGGCGAGTCAGCGCCGGGACCTCGTAGTGGGTCTGGGCGTGGATATCCTCTCGCTGGAAGCCATGGTCTCCAACGCGAGTAGGTGGAATGCGGCCGTGTCGTTCTGCGAGCAAGTCATGCTCGCGAAGGAGGCAGCCGAGAGGGAGAGGGAACGTACCCTCCCCGCCGAGTTTCGTAGTCAGCGGCCAGGTCGCCGCAGACTCATCTACGCCCAGGACCATCGACTTCCATGATCAGGGCCTGAGGACGGCAGGATAGCCACCCGCAGTCCTTAGTTACTTACTCACCGACGCGGGATAAAACCCAACCCCAACGACGCGGGATTGCGGAATTAAAAAAAAAGGCCGACAGTTAATTCTTGGGGAAGTAAACACAACACTATTGAAGAGCAATTATCGACATAATTATATTAGGCCAACATAAACTTCATTGGGATCTAAACGCCTTAGTATAAAATTTCAATTAGGTAATGAATAAATAGTATTAGGTTGTACTAATTTAATCTGTTAATGTATAAAATCGAATTACAACTTTACTGTTTCATTACATATACCTTAACTATACAACCAAATACACAATACATACGTGCGATTTATAAAAAAAAATGTTTAATTCTGATTTAAGCATTCCAAAAAGTTTTAATACACAACATTCCTCGACGCACACAGAGATATTGATAAATAACTTTTTAAATAACGAATTTTTAAAATTATTCTTCCCGTTCTTCTTCATACATAAGTTATTTTTATCACTCAAATTTACAATACGCGATAATTTTATTTATCCAACGACCAAGAGATTTTGTGTAACCATTTTTATATTTTTAACATTTCTATTTATATTATACGGTTTTAGCTTAAATAATACTTACGGTGAACTTCAATTAGATATTTCGAATCCTTTTTCAAATAGAACTATAAGTTTTATAATGTACTTTTATTCGGTGTATAATTGTTTTGCAATTGTCGCGGTATTTATTCTCGATATTGTAAATAGTTACAATAATGTGTTGTTAGTGTTAATTATTCAATCAATTCACGATAATGTCAATATGGATGAAAAGCTTGAAATATTAACTTATTGGAATTGGTTTTATAACCTGTGTTTAGTTTTTGTTTCTATACTTTTAACTATATATTTCTACACCGTGCTTGGGTTTTGGGATATTGCATCGAGTATAGTTGATTTTGTCTTCACAATTTATGATTTAAATCTGGTTTACGCAATTTGGATAATAGTATTGTTAAAGAAATATTTGGTAGAGTTCAAAAATAGTATTAAATTCTACGATGCATTTCAAAGGAAGGATATTAATAAAATTACTGGTACTTATCAGATGGTTCTGCAAGCCTACACTCTGTATAAGAAGGTTTTTCATGCTTTGGTGATTATTCTTAGTCTGTACTGCTTGCAGCTATTTTTAATTAAATATCAAACCTTTACAAATAGTTTCCCCATCAATATATTAGAGGGCCAAACTTGACGATCAATGGACGAGGTTATGGTAAACGTATAAGTTCTCAGTTACGTTTTCACATTGCACGATAACGACACACGATATCGTGGCGATATCGTAAGTAGCAGCAGTAACGTTAAGTAGCAGCGGTTCTGCAAGCCTACACTCTGTATAAGAAGGCTTTTCATGCTTTGGTGATTATTCTTAGTCCGTACTGCTTGCAGCTATTTTTAATTAAATATCAAACCTTTACAAATAGTTTCCCATCAATATATTAGAGGGCCAAACTTGACGATCAACGGACGAGGTTATGGTAAACGTATAAGTTCTCAGTTACGTTTTCACATTGTACGATAACGACACACGATATCGTGGCGATATCGTATCGTAAGTAGCAGCAGTAATGTTAAGTAACGTTAAGTAGCAGCAGTAAGAACGTAAATTATCGCGACAGATATCGTCACGATATTGTGGACGATATCGTGCAATGTGAAAACGCTTTAGGCTCGTTCCTTTACTATATGGGACCAAAAAAAAAGTCACTGGCATAATTTGCGCGTATTTTAAACCTGTATATCCCTACGGGAAAACAACCGTACTAAGTATATTAAAATATAATATGTGTGTTGCAGATATTTTTACACTGCGTAGACACATTTTGCCGTTGTTTAGGCAGCATACAAACACATTTAGAAAAGTTTTTACCTGGAGAAACCCCAATTAGTAACGTGAGTAGATACGACTAGAGTATTTAGTTACTCGTATTAAATACTATGGGCACATTTCCTTGCATGCGTCTTTGTACATTTGTACTGCCCTAGAATATTTACTTTATAAACAGACCCTGCTTCGTGTCTCTCGTTTACGACCTCATCGTAATTATCTTGATCAAGAAAAAAATAACTGTCTGACATTTTAGACAACAAAACTGTGGTGAACAACACATAATTCATTTTATAATTATGGAAATAAATGTTTTAGATTGTCGACATATTAACATTTGCAACAACATTATTGTTTATGGTAAAAAATCTTTTTCTACTTATATTATTATGTATACACAGTGAGAAATTTTACTATGGCCTTGAAGAGGTGGAAACGGTCTGTATTTTGTCCTTGGTGGATGTTAATTGTCCAGGTGCGTAACTCTTAATATATTTTGTACACAATGTGTTAAAATATTGAACAAGAAGGAGCTGAATAAAAAAAAATCTAAATAAGTATTTATTTATTAATGTGCATTTTTTTCATCCATACATATATATACATATTAGGAATCAAAACCAGAATAAATTAAAAGAAAGGTCACAAGAAATAAGTAAGTCAGAATTTTATACTAAAGTACCCACTACATTTATAAGCTTTAACAATAACAATTACACAACTTGTATTTGCAATCTAAACAGGGTCACATGACCTATATAACAACCGACGTCGCGACGGCAATTACTTAAGAAATGTTGGAGAACGACTGTCCGACCTATTCCCGACGCAGCAGGGCCGAGCCGACCCCTGGCAGCGCCAGTGTTTTTTACGAATCTTCATGTTTCAACGTATTTTTTTCTAAATATATAAAACCAATTCGCTTGCTTACTGTTAAAATAAAACGCTTTAAGGGTTTTATTTTAGGGTATTGGTTTTAAAGGTATTGGCTTAAGGGACCATTCTAACATCTTCAGGGCCCCAGCGACCTCACCTGCAAGCAGCACACTTGCTGATCAACGGACGAGGCAACGTGAATTCACGGTACCTATACATAATCCATACCTCGGCCTCTACGTGGGTACCAGGTGGTACATCAGTGTTGGTCCAGATGGTATAAAGCCCCCCAAGTAACCCAGCCTAGGTTGGATTGTGTTGGGGGTTCAGATGCTTCACAGCCGGGCCCGGGGCGATGTGTGTGTGGTGCACAGTGCAGCCAAGTGTGGTTCAGTGTGGGTCGACCGGTCGACCCGCCCTAGCCAGGAAGACCCTTAAAAACTTTGGTGCCGCTGGCCACCCGCCAAACACAGCGCCTAACCTAACGTATAGCACAGGGCCCCAAATGGGACTAACCACTCCCAGGAGGTTGCCCCACTAGCTCAAGGATAATCCTGATATGTGTCGCCGTGCCCCATGCCGGGTGGTGACCGGTGCGGGCCTGGTGACCACGCATCAGGGGGGTTTGGGAACCCTTCCGTCTGGCGGGTTGGCTCCCATCTAACCACACGGTCCTAGACGAAGGTAGTACCTGCGTCTTGTCACTTAGTATTGCAGCAGATGTCGGTATACGGGTTCACACGGATAACAGACAGGTGAGAGCACGCGCCCACTTTGCTGGATCTACTGCAGCTGGTGAGTCGTCCAACCCAGTACAGTGTGTCGGTAGGCACCCCACTGGGTAGCTCTGACCACTGTGTCGTCCACACTGGCTGCCGGTGCCACCTCCTGCACTTGTTGTGAAAATGATTCTTAGGAAGTAAGTACATGGTAGAGTAGAGTCGTAAAATATTAATTACTTCTTTTAATTGTATTTTTATCACGCTCTTCTTCTAGTTTAGAAGACGTAAAACAGTCCAGTACCTGACACAATATTTATATTGCTTTTTTATTTATTATTGCTTCTTTACCTACTAGAATATTTAACTTTTAATTAAACTATCGCGTTACATTAAATTGTTGTAATGCACAAATTTTCGATTAAATGATTGTTCAATTATTTTGGCTCTCGTTCTTTAAAATCGGGAAATATCCGTGGCTCCTCTTGGCTTGCGTCGCGTCGCAGGTACAGCATCGGGTTGTGTTTATAAACAAACTCACGGCGGGCGCGCCTTGATGAAATTGATCGGCGCAGTTCTTTAGATCGTAGGTAGGTACCTAATAAATGTAAACTAAAGCTCATCTGGAATCAACAAACGTGAATATTATCTTGGAAGCCTTGCAAGACATGTTGCGGACTCTACTAAAAAGAATATGTCGTCCTAAATAATTTCGGTGGCGACGCGGGAGCCCCTATCGTCTTGACGCCTGTGGGCGCCGCACAGTTCGCACACAGGGGCGGCTCGGCCCTGTCCCGGATCTACGTTTTTATAGGAACGGCCGCGTGCGAAACTACCTCCTAACAATATATATAAAATTTATTCATTTTGAGAGATTATTTGTTGCTGTTGCTGCTATTGTAAGCTTTTGAAGTTTACAGTTTGATTCGTTTCTTTACAAGAATCCACGTCCTGTGTCTTTTGGTATTGTCATACATAAATCAGTTTGTAACGGGACTATCACCGAGAATCAATAGATTGCATCACTCGCCGTACTATAGTCCGGCAAGCTCGTGCGCGACCGTCCTGCGGGGTGACAGACGGTGGCGGGGACGAGGTACTAAAGATGTCAGCGGGTAGCGGGTGGTGCAGCGGGGAAGGGAAACGCGTGCATCTGCGCGTCAAATACGGCAGTCTCGGCCGCGCAGTCGAAGCGGCAACACGTGCTTGATATTCCGTACTACTTTGAGTTCGACGCACACGAGATTAAGATCTCAGGATGAGTAAGGCTATCTCAAGACAAGTTAAGGAAGTTGTACATAAAGTGTACCAATTTTTTGTAAGGCGAAAAACGAGGACGAATATTATAATTCAGATCGAGTATTTGACGATGAAAAAGACAGGTACGTTATTGTTTATTAACATAATCGATTATTATTGCTTTAACTTGGCTTGGAGTGCTCAAGCTATAATCTCGGAATCATGTCATTGTACGTGAAGTTGTTTATTATTTCTATAGTACATTTTTGTCTTTTTAGATTCATAATTCAACTGGGTGAAAACGACGATGATGACGACGAAAGTTATGAAGAAGATCAAACAGAGAGTGAACATGAAAGTGATATGGAAATTGATTTATAATAAAACAATATATCATAATTTTAGTTTTCCTAATAATTTGTCCTCAAGCATAATAAAAATTTATATAAACAATAAAAGTAGTTCTATCTTTTTATTTACTCCTATATTACGTCACAAGTAAGTACAACTTATCGCAAGATTTATCCTGGCACACTTCTCTTCGTGTGTAGCCGTGTGCTAGAATGGCGCGCTACCTCGTCCCCGCCACCGTCTGTCACCCCGCGGGACGGTCGCGCACGAAATTGCCGGACTATAGTTCGTACTACTACATTAGTGCCGAAGACGTAACTAGATGGTGCTAGCGGTAAATATAGAAGTCGGTGTTGAGATTCTCGGCGGGTCGATGACCTCTCTAATAAAATGTTAATTAAGTGGTATATTATTCCTGTGGGTTTTTATAGTTTTAATGTTTTCATTTCAGATTATATGCGTGAATTATATAAAACTATATTACAACTAAACCGAGCTTCGTTCAGTAAGATAAGTGCTTGCGGTATGTTCAACGTGGACGCGGCACTACCTTTCAGTTTGATAACTATACTTACAAATTACATAATTGTATTACTGCAATTCAAGGCCGGGTAAATATCGGTGTAAACAACATTTCTGCTCGGGCAAACGATGTGTAGGTTGCTCTGCCTGCCTAGCATAGCAGCATCGAGTTTAGTTAGTAAACTTACTTCAACCAATGATACCGTTATTTCCGTATACGATAGCTATAAATACATAACTTTTAAAAAACGAAATTTGAAAATTATTTTGCCCGTTCTTCTTCATATAAAAGATATTTTGTTTTTCCCAAATTTTCAATACACGACCAAGAATTTTTTGTAAAACATTTTTTTATTTTTGAAATTTTATTTATAGACTAAAGTCGATGCTGCTATGTTCTTAAGGCTAGATAGGCATGGGTTTGACAAATGTACTGTCAGTGTGAGTCTTCCAGCGTGACATGTTGTGCACGTCAGAGCACATACAACATAACATGCTGCTGAAAATATTGTTCTTATATTAAATAATGGAAACCATAGAATATTTTTTACAAAATATAATTGTGTCTGACATTCGATATTATTCGGCTCCTTGGTTTCCTCTTTATTTAATATCGTCCTTACATTTTCACAATAAAATGTTATGTAATACTCGTATTAAAACAAGTATGTTTACTTTATTTGTTTTATTTGGCTTCATATAGCTTAGAATATTTTTCTGGACATCTTTCACGGATAAGGTCACAGTTTGATGAAGAGTAATCTACCTACCTATACTTAGAAATCAGCTTATCAAAGCCAGGGTTGACTAAGCCGATCGACTTACTCAACCTTATCTGCTATATATTAATCGATATTCCCATCCAACCGCGTCATGAACCTGTCTTTCGCGACGACCACATCGTCCTAGTCAACCTACTATAATAAAATCAGTCTTTTTCTAATTACCCCTTTACGTAAAGGGACTTTTCCCGCGTCTATTGGGCTCAAACTCAGAATGTCCCTTTCCCAAAATGTCCCTAGGTTTCAAATAGTCCCTTTCCCATAATGTCCATTTCCCAGAATGTCCTTTTCCCGAAACGTCCATTTCCCAAAATACCCCCTTCCCGAAATGTCCCTTTCTCAAAATGTCCCTTGCTGATGGCTGATTATAAGCATGTGTTTGTCTAACATGGCAGGCAATTAATTATTTCGAAACAATTACTTACGGAACTGACTATAAATATTACTTGTCAGAATTTATTTTATAAAGTGTATCTATTTTACACAAAAATAATGTTTAAGTTACTTGGCAGTAACTCAAAGGGATATATCCCAGAAATAATACCAAAATTATCAAAAAATACGCAAACAGAAATTCTACTAAGTAATCATTTGACAAACGATATCCAAACTATGTTTTACCGTTTTTATTTAGTTCAGAATTTATTTTTGTCACCCAAATTTACAATACGAGATAATTTTATCTATTCAGTTGAAAAGCAGTTGCATGTATTGTTATCTCTGTTTTTGGCAGTATTGTTTATTGGATATTGTTACAGTATGAAATATAGCGATATAGCAAGTTCAAATAATTTATTTGGTAACGACGTACTTACATTTTTTACATGCTTTTATACATTTTATAACTGTTTTGCTATTTCTGTTATTTTTATACTCAATATCAAGCACAATTATAACAATACTTTCTTAGTGTTAATAATACAAATGATACACGATAAATTAAATTTTGATGAAAAACAGTACAAGACATTTGTTTTTTGGAATTGAATCTCTTATTTGAGTATGATGTGCGTAGACATTTCACTGATGTTATTTTTTTACAACTCCTTCAATTATTTTGACGTTTTTGATGCAATTTTTGACGGTTTATTTATAATTTTTTATTTGAATATTATTTACGCCTTAAAAATTCTAATGTTGCTGAGAATGTACGTAGATAATTATAATATTAATTTATCTGTTGACGTTACTCAAGGCAAGATTGTTGACGAAAAATATGAAACTTACAAGAGGCTAATGCAAACTTACACGTTATATAAGGAGATGTTTCAAGTTCTGGTAATGTTATTCAGTTTCTAATATATTTATCTTACCAAGATACGAGACTCGTGAGCACAGGTCTCCCCCAACAGGGAGCAGTTTAGCCTACCACACTGGACAGACGGGTTGGTATAGGGTGTTGTGTCGTGTTTTCCTTCTCACGTCACTTAAGTACAGATTGGATGGGAGATTATCTCTAGAAGCACGTGGATTGGTTGTCATTAAGTAGTTGTATACCAGTTGCTCTTAATTAGAAAATTGGCATGTTCTATACGAGGGCGGGTCAATATGTCCGTGACTTTTTTGAATGAAATATAAGTTTTTAGATAAAAAGTAATTTTATTTTTCAACGTAGTCTCCTTTGATTTCTATACACTTTGTCCACCGTTTCTCCAATTTTTTTATCCCTTCCGCCCTTCCGAAAAAAAAGATTTGTCGAGGTCATCAAAATAGGCATCTGTTTGTGAGATGATTTCGTCGTTAGAGTCAAATCTCTTTCCGCCAAGCTATTTCTTTAGGTTTGGGAACAAGAAATAGTCTCTCGGGGCTAAATCTGGAGAATAGGGTGGGTGAGGGAGCAATTCGTAGCCCAATTCTATAATATTTTTGCCACGGAAACTGCACATGTGTGCACCCTTGCATTGTCCTGATGGAAAAGAACTTTTTTCTTGGCCAAATGCGGTCGTTTTTTTTTTCAATTCCTCATTGAATCGACCCAATAAGTTATATAGTATAATATACACCATTGATTGTTTTTCCCTTTTGAAGGTAGTCAATGTGGATTATACCACGTGCATCCCAAAAAACGGTCGCCATGACTTTATTGGTTGACAACAAACACACCTTTGCCTTCTTTGGCGCCGGTTCACCCCGAGAAACCCACTGTTTTGACTGCTGTTTGGTCTCCGGTGTGCTGTGGTGGATCCATGTTTCGTCCACAGTTACGAATCAGCGCAAAAACCCTTCCATATTGCGGTTGAACAACGCCAAAAATTCCTGCGAAATTGTTACACGGTTGCGTTTGTGATCGGTTGTGAGCAAACGCGGCACCCATATACGTAGTAACTATTTAGTAATCTGTGCCCATATTGTGGAAAGCTTTCTCATATCCAAGTGTTCATTCAAAATTGAAACCACTGAGCCATGTGAGATGCCTATGGCTCCCACAATCTCTCTCACTGTCAATCTCCGATCGGCTAAAACCATATCGTGGATTTTTTCAATGGTTTCGGATGTAGAGACTGGGCGAACAGAACGTTCCGCATCTTCCGTGCTTGTACGGCCACATCTAAATTCAGTAAACCACTTCTTGACCATGGAAATGGATGGTGCAGAGTCCCCATAATATTTATCAAGCTCAGCCTTGATTTGAGTGATGGTTTTTTTCCGCAAAAAATAATGCTTATTTCATTTTCTTCTCAAAAAGCGCGCTAGTCTGCTATCAACATTGCTATGCATGCTAGCTTATTCAAATTTTGACAGAAGTCAACTGACAGTTGCCTGTTGACAGGAGCAGAGTTTCCATTTCAATAAAGAGGCGGGAAATACAAAAAGTCACGGACTTATTGACCAGCCCTCGTAACATGTACATAAAGTGGGATATCGGCCTAAGCTGGCAAGCTTTAGTTAGAGTCTAGCTGTTGGTGCAGTAAAGTTGATGTTGATGATGACCACACTATACCCACACCACCAATATCCCATCTTTTTTAATTACTATTTATATCAATATTTTACAGATATTCTTACACTGTGCAGATACAATGTGCCGTTTTTTGAGTTATTTGCAAATGCAATTTGAACTATATAAGTTGGTAACAAATGACGGGGTAAGAGTGTATCTCAGATATTTTTACTATTTTAGCCTCTAGCGCCCTCTCAATTCTGCACAACATAGAACATTTGAGAGAAAGAAGAAACAAAACATTACAATATATCCATTTTTTCACAGCTTTGTGCCACTGCTTGTAACGCAAACATGGCTTAGTAGTATGATGTGCATACTTTTATGTTGCCTGACGTATCGATCAGTTTTCTACTCTAAACTGCGATGCGGCATATCTTCGATATTTTTCATGACGTGCCATCTGACCTCCACAACCCATTGGCGATATCGAAGTTCGCAATCACAGTCCATATTTTCGTTTAATTTCCGTGAAATTTCAGACACTTGTTGTTTTACAGCTATAAAATCCAATACTTCGTTCCAATCCCAATACTTAATTTATTATTGAGCGGAGCGAAGCGTAGTGTATCTTAGACGACAAGTGTAAATCGTTTGTGTGCCAACTCCTCCGAAACGGCTCGACCGATTTTGACCAAAATTGGCATGCTGGTTGACATCATACCTGGGAGTGCATATCTCTGAAATCAGGAAAATAGAGTATAAAAAAAAAATAAGAAAATTTGCTCCGCTCAACATTTGCAATTAGTAACATGCATTGCAAACCTAGTATTATTGAGCGGAGTTTACGAAGCTCTTTCTTAGACGACTCATGTATTTCGTTCGTTATCGAACTCCTCCTAAACGACTGGACCGATCATTTTGAAATTTGGCACGGTCATAGTGACCATCACCGTGAGTGCATATATCTGAATTCATAAAGATCGGTCCAGTCGTTTAGGAGTTCGATCCAGATCGACAAACTCCGCTCAATTATTGCAACAGCAAAATGTATTGCATACATAGGTAATACATTGTACACAAACCCTATCATCTCTCTCCATTTTCTTTCCATCCTACGGTTGCCTGGAAGAGATTGCTCTTTAGCAATAAGGCCGTCTATTGTACATTATTCTACCGTGGGGTACCCCACCGTCCTTACAGAACAAAGCTCGCCGTCCTCAAACCCCGACCCCGACTTAAACTAAGGTTTTACGTAGGTTACACTATAAGTTTTGCGTAACTTAAAAAAAACAAAATGTTAAAACCAAAATATCTATATATATAATACGCCAGTGAAGCCGCTTCTCCTCCTAAACTAAGAGTCGCACAGTCAAGTGTGGCACACCGTTGGAAAGGTCGTGGTCTCAAGTGGTGCGATAAGATTAGAAATTTGACAAAAAGTAAAAAAAAAAAAATTATTACTTGCGCAGTTTGCGCTAAGGGTTGCTAGTTATGTTTATTGCTTATCAAATTACTCTCCTTTACATTTTAAACATTCTTTCATGCGATCGAACCATTTTCCACCATCGAACAGGAGGACCACAGATCTGAAGGCATGTTTTCTACGTGCTGATTGAACGCTATTACTGCCTCTTCGGACTTGGTAAAAGTGAAACCTCTCATCAAATCTTTGATGTTGGGGAAAATACAGAAATCGAAGGGTGCTAGGTCGGGGCTATGCGCAGGATGGGTGACGAGTTGTACTTTTTCGAAAACTAAAAATGACTTTGTTTTGTTGGCCGTGTGTGAAGAAGCGTTGTCATGATGTAGGAGAACGCGGCTTTTGGGTCGTCTTTCGCGAACTTTTTCTAACACCCTGGGTAAACAAATGGTAGAATACCACTCGGCATTAACACTCTTTTGATCTTCAAGTGGAATTGTACAGATGGGACCCGTAGCTGAGAAAAAAAACGCAATCATTTTTTTACCAACGTTTCTCGCCTGCCTCACTTTTGTTGGCTTGTTCTCATTTTCAAACACCCATTTACAAGATTGCTGTTTTTTTTTCGGGTTCAAAACAATAAATCCACGTTTCGTATCCTGTGACAATGTCATAAACAGCATTAGAATGTCCGTGGTCGTACTTCAGTAGCATCTGTGAGCACCATTCCATGCGAGCCCGCTTCTGCTCCGCTTTCAGTTCATGAGGGATCCAACGACAACAAAGTTTCCGAACTTTCAATTCTTCGTGTAAAATTTTCTGGATTTTAATCATACCAATCCCCAATAGTCCTCGAATTGTCTCATAGGTAATCCGCGGGTTTTCTTCAATTAACCGCTTAACAGTAGCCACAATATTTTCGTTGACGGCAGTTGAAGGCCGCCCTTCACGAAATTCGTCATGTAAAGAAACTCGACCTCTCTCAAATTCAGCAAACCATCGCCTCACGGTGCTCAAACAAAGTGCTTCTCTCCCAAAAGCATCTTGAAGACGAGCGGCACAGTCTAGCGGAGAGAGAGAACTTTTAAAATCTTGAAAAATCATCGCTCTAAAATCTTTTTGACTTAATTCCATTTTCGTTGCATACGTAGAACTTTGATGTGTGATAAAAAACAATTGACAAATGATTTCCCGCCAATTGTTTTTTTTAATTACTAAGAAGGTTGCATCGTTTAAAAAAATATAACATTCGAAATTAAAATAGTTCCGATTAGCTAGAAGTGCAAAACTTTTAGTGTGCCCCATGTATATCTATAATAGTTAGGATTTTATCGAATACCAAAACAATAAATCAATTTATTAGATGGTTTTAGATTAATAATTAATAATATTAAAGTAGATATAACATTTGACTTTTGGTATAACTTATTACATATTCATAAAGTAAGTGCAAGAAGTAGGTCTGATCTTAAGCCCCCCATATACGGGACGATTCATCGTTGCGAACCATCGTTGCGATGGATCGAAACGATTGATCTGTAGTGTTGCCGCTCATACACGAAACGATTGGTCGTTACGATCGATCATTTATACATTTGAAATGGAACGATAAGGACGTGCTCAAAAATTCAATACGTGTCCTGTAAAATGGAAAACGAACTACATAACTTTTTTATTTATGAAGCGATTGAAAACCAAACCGCAAATTCAAATCAAAAAATCAAATCGTTTCTGAGATTAGCGTGTTCAAACATTCAGACAAACAGACAAAAGTTCTAAAAACCATTGTTTTGGGTTTTATTGCGTTCATAAAGCCCCCTACACCAGTTTCTCTATTACATCTTCTATTATATTCTATATTATATCATACAAATTCATCTTCAGATACGAAAATATGAAATATTATTTATTATCTACATCGTGCGTCCATTGAATTGTATGGCGAGCGATATTGTAGTTAAAATATTATAGTATCTTAGTTGTGTGCAGCGCCCCTTAGTGAACTCCACTGCGGGTGACGTAACCTGTTCTGAAGAGCTCTTCAATCTGATCCCACCCTCTTTCCGATCCCGAACAACGCGTGCCGGGCAGAGATGCCACTCCCACACAGTGGATAGCATGTTCGCGAGAACCGAACGTTTTAAACGTTCGTTTCTCTGCCGAACGATAGTGGCCTAGAACGCCCTGCCTGTGCACGTGTTCCCCCCCCGGATATAATCCTGGGTTCTTTACGCGGAGCGTGAAGAGGCACATCAGTAGGTCGTCAAGTTGAGGGCCACTCTCTATAGTATTGTGTGCTGTGAGTGGTCCACAATTGCTAGACGTCGTCATCACGACTTACCACCAGGCGGGCGGCGTCAATTTGACGAACCCAATATACAAAAAAAAAACCTACGACAAACTTATTATTTGCGGTTGGTACAGTAATCGGGTCTAGGGATTGAACCGAAAAATTAAGTTTGTTTTTTATTGTATATACTTTTCCGGGATAAAAAGTACCCAGTGTGGTGCCCAGGATATTAAAGAATAATTATACCAAGTTTCATCGTAATCGAACCGGTAGTTTATGCGTGATGCCTGAACAGACAGACAGACAGACAAAAATTTTTTAATCTCATTTTTGGGTTCTGTGTCGGTCTAGTAACACCCCCTGCCATTTATTTTTTTGATATTTTCAATGTACAGAATTTTCACTTCTACAGATTTATTATAAGTAGGTATAGATGAATAAATTAAGGAACAAAAATCGAATCGTTGATCGCAACAGCCAATACACTGTCGATTTATCGTTACGATATTCATGATTGCATGGGTTTTTGTTGCGATCTCCTTGCGAATTTATATGGCTTAAGCCGTCGGTCACTGTTGTCATGCGAACATCCAAGGCATAGTCACGAGTAGTTGCGAGCCCAAAAAATACCGACTGGTCAACTACAGAATATCGATATCGCCAATGTGTTGTGGAGGTCCGATGACAGGCACGTCATTCGTTTCGTTTCACGAAATATTTCTAAGTTTAGCCGCCTCGCAGATTAGACTCGAAAACTGATCCCAACTGGGTTGAGGAAAGGCCCAGTGGATGATGGATAAGTTTGATTTATAAGGAATTCAACGAATCAAAACTTATGTTAATATTATTATATTTATTCTATAAACAGAACAGTTGTATTTATTTAATAGGTATGTTCAACTAGCAGTACAGTTATAACGAAGCACGTTTAGGACCTGCAGCAGCAAACTGCAGTAACACAACAATATAATTTGTCAGAAGCATCATGTGACTCAGCGGTAGCGAAGCATCGATGTTAAAGAAACCGCACGCACTGACTTTAGTGAACGATTCCCTGTTTAATTGAATCACATTTTTGAAAAGTTGTCTTCTGTTAGCTGTGAAAAGTACAATGTACCTACTTATTATCTGATTATCTTAAACATTAACATAATTAATCACCACCACCATATAAGGGAGCGCCAAAGTTCACCTAAATTTTCAACTCAGAAAATTGGAACTCCGAAAATGTTCTTCCTAACATTTTTCATCCTAACAATCACAATTCCTAACTACTCTGTCTCTAATGTTTTAATTCCGAATCATTCAACTTCATAATGTCGGTAGCAATAAACATCTATTATACTATTATTTATTTTCCTATATTTTGTCAACATAACCATCTTTTACACTATTATTGAAAGTCATACCTTTTTTGTTTAGATTTATTTTTATTAATAATAATCAGTATTATTTACATTAATTTTGCGTAACTTTTACGGACTTTTACAGAAACGAATCGGTCATATTTATAGTTCTTGGTTTAGGTTAGGTTAGAATTGTGACCACACAACGCACGAGCCGAGCGAGCGAAGCGAGCGTGCCGCGGTAGCGGCCGGCGAAGTGCCAGAAACGAATAAAAAAATAAAAACGAAAGAAAACGAAAAAGGTATAAAAACGTTAGGATAAAAAACAGTAGGAGCTTTAATATTGTATGTTAACGATTTTATTGATAACAATTTTCGGAAACATGAGTGTTATGAACATCGACGGTAGCACTACAAATAGTATGAATAAAAACTTTAGGATGGAAAATTTTAGGAGGAGTGATCATTCGGATTGCAAATCGTTAGGAAGAACAATTTCGGATAAAGAACTTTAGGTGAGTCAATATGGACCCCCATATAATTATGTAGGGTGAATAGTATGTACCTGTGATAATGCCGTAAGGCGGATTTATTCCCAACGGACCCCATGAAACGGACGAAACTGGTCGAGTTTCTGTGGAATAGAGTTATATAGGCGTGGTCTCAATGGGACTCAAATTTTTAGAAGTAATGAGTTTGCTTTCCAAAAAGGATAGTCCTTGGGGTGGACTTGAACCACCGGCAGTTTCCTTTACAGGGGAGACCGCTCGAGTATCGACTGAAGAATTTAATCTCTCTGAACGCATTTCAAAATTTAGATACAAAGAACATACCATCAGAACAATGTGTTTCCTTTAACTGCAATATACATGTAGTATCAACATTTTCAACAGCCAAATAGAATTTCTCACAGTGTACAGATAATAATATAACAAGAGCGAAATTCTTTATTTCCAAAAAAATTGTTGCTGTCACAGCGACAGTAATCTAAAAAATAACCGAAGTTAAAGATAAAATACTCTTTATTGTACACAAAAAGAAACAGATATGTCACACATGCCTTTAGAATAATGTACAATAGGCGGCCTTATTGCTAAAGAGCAATCTCTTTCAGGCAACCTTAGGATGGAAAGAAAATGGGAGAGAGATGATAGGGGTTGTGTACAATGTATTAATAATATAATAAACTAATGGTCGCCCGCGACTTCGTCCGCGTGGTAATTTGGATTTTTTCCCGTTCCCGTAGTATCGCGCACTCTATTTGTCATCGTCGCTTCCTATTTACTTGACACTTATCGTCATATTTTGAACATTTCACGTTATATACAACAAATATAACAGTTATTCTGATGTATAAGCAGTAATAATATTATTGTAAAGTTTCATTAAAATCCATTCAGTAGTTTTTACGTGAAAGAGTAACAAACATCCATCCATCCATACATACTCACAAACTTTCGCGTTTATAATATTAGTAGGATTAAGTATTGGAATTGGAATGAAGTATTGGATGTTATAGCAGTAAAACAACAAGTGTCTGAAATTTCACGGAAATTAACGAAAATATGTGATTGCGAACTTCGATATCGCCAATGGGTTGTGGAGGTCAGATGGCACGTCATGAAAAATATCGAAGATCAGCTGTATCGCAGTTTAGAGTAGAAAACTGATCGATACGTCAGGCAACATAAAAGTATGCACATCATACTACAAAGCCATGTTTGCGTTACAAGCAGTGGCACAAACCAGTGAAAAAATGGATATATTGTAAAGTTTTGTTTCTTCTTTCTCTCAAATATCCTTATGCACAGCATAAGCGCATAAAGGTGCAACTCAATGCAGAAACTGTACCGCCGTGTCGCATGTTGGACGCGGAATGTCTTAAGCCTCGTCCCCACTAGGAACATTTGTCGAGCGACATGTGTCCCCGGAGACATCGAGCGATGTCGCACGTCCAAACTCTGTCACTACTCTTCATCGACTGTGCCACAAGGAACAAGTTCGACAATGTCGCGGTGATGTCGTCCAACGTCGCCCGACATCGCCCGATGTCTCCGGGGACACATGTCGCTCGACAAATGTTCCTAATGGAGACGAGGCTTTATGCACCTATGTTGTGCAGAATTGAGAGGGCGCTAGAGGCTAAAATAGTAAAAATATCTGAGATACACTCTTACCCCGTCATTTGTCTCCAACTTATATAGTTCAAATTGCATTTGCGAATAACTCAAAACACGGCACAATGTATCTGCACAGTGTAAGAATATCTGTAAAATATTGATATAAATAGTAATTAAAAAAGGTGGGATATTGGTGGTGTGGGTATACTCGTAGTATGGTTCTTGTACGACATAGCAGAGTCAAAATTGGTAAGCTTTTTTAACCTGTCAACATCAACTTTACTGCACCAACAGCTGGACTCTAACTAAAGCTTGCCAGCTTAGGCCGCTATCCCACTTTATGTTGCAGAAAGGTTTCATGCACCAGGAGATTTACTCCCCCAGTGGATCCAAGTAGGGGATCCCAGTGACAGTTTCACCGACACTCAGTGTCACACTACGTGGTCTCGCTTTCTCCATTAAAGAACACGTCAATTAAATAAGAGCAACTGGTGTACAACTACTTAAACCACCAACCCAAGTGCTTCTAGAGATAATCCCCCATCCAATCTGTACTTAAGCGACTTAAGAAGGAAAACTCGACACAAAACCCTATACCAACCCGTATGTCCAGTGTGGTAGGCTAACTTCTCACTGTTTGGGGGAAGCCTGTGCTCAGCAGTGAGCGTCAAATGGGGTGAGATATGATGACTTTAAAAATCTATTGTCCTTGTTTACGGGTCTTGTATTCCTACCCTTTCTATTGACTGCTTCGGTGGCGTGGTCGGTAGTGCATCCGCTTTCGACGTCGGAGTCTCGGGTTCGATTCCCAGTCGGAACAAACTTTGTGTGAAGACAGATACGTTTGTACCGAAGACTGGAGGTTTCCTATGTACAATATGTATGTATTTACAAAAAAAAGGAATATGTATTTATATCAGTTTATCTAGTACTCATATCACATGCTCTGCTAAATTGAGACCAAATGGCGTTGTGTGCATTGTCGTAACATATTTGTATTTATATTAAAAACTGAATAACATTACCAGAAGTTGAAATATCTCCTTATATAATGTGTAAGCTTGCATTAGCCTCTTGTAAGTTTCATATTTTTTGTCAACAATCTTGCCTTGTGTAACGTCAACAGATAAATTAATATTATAATTATCTACGTACATTCTCAGCAATATTAGAATTCTTAAGGCGTAAATAATATTCAAATCAAAAATGATAAATAAACCGTCAAAGATTGCGTCAAAAATGTTAAAATAATTGTAGGAGTTGAAAAAAAATAACATCAGTGAAATGTCTACGCATATCATACTCAAATAAGAGATCCAATTCCAAAGAACAAATGTCTTGTACTGTTTTTCATCAATATTTAATTTCTCGTGAATCATTTGTATTATTAACACTAAGAAAGTATTATTATGATTGTGCTTAATATTGAGTATAAAAATAACAACAATAGCAAAACTGTTATAAAGTGCATAGAAGTATGTAAAAAATGTAAGTACGTCGTTAGCAAATAAATTATTTGAACTTGCTATATCGCTATATTTCATACTGTAACAATATCCAGTAAACAATACTGCCAAAAACAGAGATAACAACACATGCAACTGCTTTTCAACTGAATAGATAAAATTATCTCGTATTGTAAATTTGGGTGACAAAAATAAATTCTGAACTAAATAAAAAGGGTAAAACATAGTTTGGATATCGTTTGTCAAATGATTATTTAGTAGAATTTCCGATTGCGTATTTTTTGATAATTTTGGTATTATTTTTGGGATATTTCCCTTTGAGTTACCAAGCAACTTAAACATTATTTTTGTTTAAAATAGATACAGTTTATAAAATAAATTCTGACAAGTAATATTTATAGTCAGTTCCGTAAGTAATTGTTTCGAAATAATTGAATGTCTGCCATGTTAGGCAAACATATGCTTATAATCAGCCATCAGCAATTATTATAATTAATTTTACACTGAAATTACACGAACTATTAAACAAATGAAAATATTTTTTTATTTATTTATTAACCATACTTTTTTCTTTTTTTTCGAGTCTTTTGTCCATAATTTACGTGTCAGACTATTTACCATACTTAAAACTATCATTACAGGTTACCCCAATGCGATAGCTAGTAACTTTTGTAACTAATTTCATATAATGCTGCCTTTGTGAACTCACTCAGGTGACACGAAAACACATCTACTACATGGGGCACACTAAAAGTTTTGCACTTCTAGCTAATCGGAACTATTTGAATTTCGAATGTTATATTTTTTTAAACGTTGCAACCTTCTTAGTAATAAAAAAAACAATTGGCGGGAAAGCATTTGTCAATTGTTTTTTATCACACATCAAAGTTCTACGTATGCAACGAAAATGGAATTAAGTCGAAAAGATTTTAGAGCGATGATTTTTTATGATTTTAAAAGTTCTCCCTCTCCGCAAGACTGTGCCGCTCGTCTTCAAAATGCTTTTGGGAGAGAAGCACATTGTTTGAGCACCGTGAGGCGATGGTATGCTGAATTTGAGAGAGGTCGAGTTTCTTTACATGACGAATTTCGTGAAGGGCGGCCTTCAACTGCCGTCAACGAAAATTACGTGGCTACTATTAAGCGGTTAATTTAAGAAAACCCGCGGTTTACCTATGAGACAATTCGAGGACTATTGGGGATTGGTATGAGTCAAATCCAGAAAATTTTACACGAAGATTCAGTTCAGAAACTTTGTTGTCGTTGGATCCCTCATGAACTGATGCTACTGAAGTACGACCACGGACATTCTAATGCTGTTTATGACGTTGTCACAGGAGACGAAACGTGGATTTACTGTTTTGAACCCGAAAAAAAACAGCAATCTTGTGAATGGGTGTTTGAAAATGAGAACAAGCCAACAAAACTGAGGCAGGCGAGAAACGTTGGTAAAAAAATGATCGCGTTTTTTTTCTCAGCTACGGGTCCCATTGAAGATCAAAAGAGTGTTAATGCCGAGTGGTATTCTACCATTTGTTTACCCAGGGTGTTAGAAAAAGTTGGCGAAAGACAACCCAAAAACCGCGTTCTCCTACATCATGACAACGCTTCTTCACACACGGCCAACAAAACAAAGTCATTTTTAGCTTCCGAAAAAGTACAACTCGTCACCCATCCTGCGCATAGCCCCGACCTAGCCGTACCTAGTTTTATGGCTTTTTAATGGAATAAGGGGGCCCCTTCAAGGTCTAGGTGGCCTACGAACTCATACGTTTACAGTCTGACTGGCTGACAACTATTTGAAATTACAACGTCGACATATGTTTCAACTCTACACGAGGCATTCTCAAGACTGTCTCAGATTTCAGGCGACTTCAGACATATCTGTATCTCTATAATCATACATATTATGAATCCTATACAAACCTGCTAGAAAGATATCATCTGCTGGACTTGAAAGCCAGAAGACCCCTGTGATTTCTGTATTTTCCCCAAAATCAAAGATTTGATGAGAGGTTTCACTTTTACCAACTCCGAAGAGGCAGTGATAGCGTTCAATCAGCACGTAGAAAACATGCCTTCAGATCTGTGGTCCTCCTGTTTTAAAAAATGGTTCGATCATGCATGAAAAAATGTTTAAAATGTAAAGGAAAGTATTTTGAAAAGCAATAAACATAATATTTTGGTTTTAACATGTTGTTTTTTTTAAGTTACGCAAAACTTATAGTGTTACCTAGGTATTTCCGATATAGCATTGATGGCGCGAAGAGCGCACACGTGCGGCGCGTCTCGGTCAGGAAGGAGAAATGTGCGCGCGCGCAGTATAGCCAGGCGGTATCGTAAAGTAATATATGAAGAAAATGCACATTATCTGATTAGAGAGTAAAGAGAAAATAAGTAAAACAATGGTTTTAAGCACAGAATTTAGTTAATTTTTATTTCAACAACTCTCCACACACGTGTTATAGCAGTATCAATAATAGACAAGATAGAATCAAGGCGATGGCACTGCCGCCCATCTGCCACCATAGACAAAAAGGTACAATGCAAATAGATTACATTGCTTTACTATTCTAACACGCCCCCTCAATGTAATCTCTACTTTAGATTAAACATATTTAAAAACATTGCAAGCTGCAGTTATTTATGAACTTCGACAATAAATTTTTATTTAATGCCTTGGTAAACATGTCTGCGGTTTGATCCTCAGTTTTAACATATTTTAACAGTAATTTTCCTTCCTTAATTAATTCCTTAGTATAATGATATCTAATATCAATATGTTTCAGTCGTTTGACACATTCAGTGTTTGCAGCCATTATTGCGCTTTGACTATCACTTTGCATTATTACAGGACACACATTTTTAATATCAAAATCTCTCAACAAGTTTAAAAGCCAGCAGGCTTCACTAGCTGCCATACTTATGGCAACATACTCTGACTGTGTAGACGACAAACTCACACTTGCCTGTTTTTTAGAACACCAATTAATTAAGCAATTTGCGAATTTAAAACAAAAACCAGTAGTTGATTTTCTGTCATTTAAGTCTCCCCCCCAATTCGCATCACAAAAACCAATCAATAGATCATCATTACATTCATACACTAAACATAAGTTTATTGTATGTTTAACATACCTTAGTACCCTTTTTAGGGCAGACAGCAAAGCATTATTAGCCTTATTTTGATGTCGGCTTAAAATTGAAATGGCCACACAAATATCTGGCCTAGTGCCCAATGCTGCATATGACAAACTGCCTATTATTTTTCTACATTTGTTTTCAATATCTTTATCATTTACAGCATCATTTACCTCCAACATTTTGGCATTAAAGTTTAGATCCATTGGTGTGGACATCCCTTTACAGTTTAACATCTCAAATCTTTGTAAAACCTTTTCAAGATATTCTTTTTGACTTAATTTCGTGATACCAGTTTTTAAATCCTGTTTTACATTTATACCTAGATAATTTGACACCAAACCTAAGTCTTTCATCTCAAATTCTCTGTGCAGCATTGACTTAAGGTCACTTATTTGTTTATCATCATTTCCAAATAACAATATGTCATCTACATATAGCAAAACATAAGTTTTTGAATTATCCACACACTTGACATATAAACATGTATCACTCAATGACCTAACAAAACCTTGTTTAATTATAACTGAGTTGAATCTATCATTCCAATATTTGGGTGATTTTTTTAATCCATACAATGACTTGTTAAGTTTAACAATTTTTTGGTTTCCACTATAAGCACCTTCCGGTAGTTCTAAGTACACTGTTTCATCTATCCTACCATATAAGAAGGCCCCCGTTACGTCCAACTGGTAAATAGATAATTTAAGTTGTGTTGCTATTGCCACAAATAATCAGAAAGTACACAAGCTAGCTACTGGTGCATAAATTTCACATGAGTCAAGTATATCATTTTGTTCAAAACCTCTGGCTACCAACCTCGCTTTATATTGATCACCATTTTTTATTTTAAACACCCACTTACTACTAACAGCCTTTTCACTAATAGGTTTTTCACTAAATTGCCAGGTATTGTTGTCATTCAAAGTCTGTAATTCTTTATCTATAGCTTTTTGCCACTTACTGGCATCCTTCGTGCCCATAGCTTGTTTGTAAGTTTGCGGTTCAGTAATTTTAGAAATGACATGATTACATTTATAACATTTAGGCGGTTTCCTTACCCTTGTAGATCTCGGACGTAGTGGTATGTTGCCATCATCTTCATCACTGGATCCTTCATCACTGACACATGGTACATACATACTTCCATCACTTTCTACATTCTCTAATGATACATTTGGACTAATCAGAGGTTGTTCTGGTTCTTCTCTGTCACTGGGTGTCACTTCACTTTCACTTGGCAGTACTTCATGTTGTCTTGGATCATGTTCTTGCTCCTCTCCTGGATTTTCTGCAGTGTTTTCTGAGATATCTGTGTCATAGTTATAATCTAGTAAAACCACCTGTTCTTTTTCTTCCTGACCTCTTTCCAGAAACACAATATCTCTCTTGACTTCAACACTGTTCTGTTTTTCGAAAAACACTCGGTATCCCTTAACATTTTCTCCATATCCAACCATTATTCCTTTCTCCCCTTTTTGATCCCACTTTAGCCTCTTTTGCTTAGGGATATGAACGTAGACTGGTGTACCAAACATTTTTAAATTATTTAAATCATATTTTTTGTTGGTCCAAGTCTCATATGGGGTTTTTTTAACTTCATTGCTGTTACTAGTTCTGTTTAACACATACGCAGCAGTTTTAACTGCTTCTGCCCATAAGGTCTTTGATGCACCTGCTGCACACAACATTGTTCTAGCCGCTTCGGTCAAGGTCCTAATTTCTCTCTCTGCTTTACCATTTTGTTCGGCTGTGTACACAACCGAAGTTTGGTGTGTAATGCCGCGTTTCGAAAATAGATCTCGCACCTCCTTATTGATAAATTCTGTTCCATTATCAGACCTAAAGCACAGCACTTTATTGTTGGTCATATTCTCGGCTTTATTTATGAAGTTCTCAATGCATGCCTTCACTTCATCTTTTCTTTTAACACAATATACGGTTCTGAAGTTTGAGTAGTCATCTTTCAGGATAACAAAGTACTTGGAGCCTCCCACAGACGGAACTTCAAACGGCCCGCATGTATCAGCGTGTATAAGTTCGCACGTCCTAGTCGTCTTGGTTTCACTAGCACTGAAGGGTAAACGGTGGATTTTACCCATCAAACAGCTCTCACACTTCAAGTCCGTATCATTTGTCACTGATATATTATTGTTCTTAAGCACAGTTTTGACATGTTGCATGTTTTGGTGAACGAGTTTTTCGTGCCAATCCTTTAAGCTCGATTGCACTTTAGCTACGTTTGTTGTAGCGTATTTATAACGCACGTCTAACAAATACATATCGTTATTACGGAAAGATACCGCACACACTTTGTCCTGTTTAATAAACTTGCATATTTTATTGTCCGTAACCATAACATAACCTCGCTCCGTAATACACTTGACAGATAACAAGTTGGTTTTTAATTCCGGCACATACAAAACGTTGTCTATGGTCGTGTCTATCCAATTTTTGCCGTCATAGACCTGCAGCGCTATCTGTCCGACGCCATGCACACTACACATATTCCCGTTGCCTACAGTCACAGATAATATGTTAGATGACGATGTATAAGTCGCAAATAAATCACGATCACGGCACATATGATTACTCGCACCCGTGTCCACAATCCAATGCGATTTTTCTAAATGTCCACTAGCACTGACGATAACAAACGCATTACTTTCTTTGTCTTTATTTTTCCTAAACCAGCAATCACTTTTTAAATGTCCCGTTTTCTTGCAGTAATAACACTTTTTACCCCACTTGTTCTCAGTTTCCGGATTATTGTTCCGTTTATTACGATACTCACTTTGAAAATGTCCCTTACCGTTGCATTTATAACATTTAACGTCCTTTTTATCCATTTTCTTGGCAACAAAAGCCGATGACATTGATTGCGAAGACGCATTCCCATTTTCTTTGAACCGCTCCTCTTCTATTAACAATCTAGCGACGAGGTTGTCATACGTCTGTTTGTCGTCTGGCGCCGACTCCCACGCGGATATAAAATGTTTGTAGCAATCTGGAAGTGTCATCAGTACTTTGGTTATGACGAATTTCTCCGAAATTTCTTCTCCTAACTGTTTCAGCTGATTTTTCATTTCTTCAATTTTTGATAGGTATGTAGACATGTCAGTTCCCTCTTCGAATTTATATTGAAAAAATCTTTGCTGAACGATGTGGATGCTTGTATCAGATTTTTGTTCATAAACACTCGCAAGTTTATGCCACATTTGCGCCGCTGTAGTACAAGTAATAATATGCATCATTGTATTTTCTGACATCCTTGTAACAAGCCATGTTTGAGCTTTTGCGTCCAACTTTTCCCACTTAGGTATTTCAGCCGCAACTTCAGGTTTCACCTTCGTTCCCAGTACCACATCTAGTAAATCTTGACTCCGTAATAATATCATAGACTGAAATTTCCAAAGATTCCAGTTTGATACGCCCTCCAGCCTGAGTTGGTTTCCTTGCTTATTTTCTTCCATGGTGTGTTAATTTTATCTGCCTGTTCATCCCGTCCTTGCTGCGCAAGTATTATTTTCTTCCAGCCGACTTAACCTCGAAACAGCACAATGGCCGCCCCGACGCCGACAGTAATTTGTTTTCTGATGAAACACAATTTTCGACCCAAACGTTTTACTTTCTTTTATCGGATTATGTGCCTGGGCCCATAACCTAAAGAGAAAATAAGTAAAACAATGGTTTTAAGCACAGAATTTAGTTAATTTTTATTTCAACAACTCTCCACACACGTGTTATAGCAGTATCAATAATAGACAAGATAGAATCAAGGCGATGGCGCTGCCGCCCATCTGCCACCATAGACAAAAAGGTACAATGCAAATAGATTACATTGCTTTACTATTCTAACAGAGAGGAAAAGCTAAACTTCATAATGTTTACTTATAATTTTCGTTATTTCTGTAGCTACAGTGACAAGCATAAATATGTTACTATGGACACATCGGTAATTATATCTGACTTAGAAACGAGTTCCATAATATCTGTCTGCACGATGATTGATCCTATGCATTATATTAAAGTAGCACCTTTCCAAAAAAAAAATGTGACCATCAGCTTAATAAGTTTACCAAGGGAGCGAATTTTACAACACTTTATACAGGGTTACCTGGTAAGTCGTGCGAACCCCGTTCAGGGGTGGTAGTTCCCACCATTTCTGACAAATTTTACCTTGGACCCCTGCCCCCCACCCTACCTCTTTTCAAGTTATAAGGCTATGTCGATTTTTTTTTTTAAATACCGATTTCTGGTCTATTGGCCTATCTTTTTCGTTTATTTTTGTTCAAATTTTTATTTTTATACGATTTTTGTGTAGCAGATTAGTTTCTTCATCATTATGAAAAATAAAATTAGAGTTACCTCAATTAAATGGGTTGTAGATAGAAGATTGATAGTTATAGCATCAATAAAAAATCAGTACAATACAAACTTCAATAAGCGATAGCAAAAAAAAAACCATGACAACTTGGCTGCAGACACGCTTAAAAATATCTACGTTTCATTAGCTATTCAACAAGCTAGGCTGCTATTGGAAGTCTTGGAATAATCTTTGATAAAACTCTTAAAAGTAGTAGCAAAAATTACCGTAAAATTTATCAATTAGGTTACAAAATAAAATAAAACAATTCAAACATGACAGTAGCCCGGCACATTATAGCAGAAGTGTCCGAGAATGGTTGGACAGAAACTATTCCAATAGGTGGATCGTGAGAGGTGGACCTATACCGTGGCCAGCGAGAAGTCCAGACCTGACCCCCACGGATTTTTATGCCATGCTCGCGAAGGAGGCGGCTGAGAGGGAGAGGGAGCGTATCCTCCCCGCCGAGTTCAGTAGTCAGCGGCGAGGGCGCCGCAGACTCATCTACGCCCAAGACCATCGACCTCTATGATCGGGGCCTGAGGACGGCGGGATCGCCACCCGCCGTCCTTATAGAAGCAGGCTAGAAGGGTTGCGTGCTGCGGGGCCTTTGCAGCACGCAACCAGATTCACTCACTGACGCGGGATAAAACCCTACCCCAACGACGCGGGATTCTCATCCCGACCTAACCACCGCAGAGACCACAGAAGTGGTCAAAGTCCGCCGGGCGCCACTGGAAATACGTTCTGCTTGTAACCAGAGACGCCCGGCAACGTAAGTTAGAGCGGCCGCGGCCTCGGCCGCGGCCTACAAGACTTCCAATAGCAGCCTAGCTTGTTATACCTTGTTGAATAGCTAATGAAACGTAGATATTTTTAAGCGGGAGTGCGGTTTCTATAACATCGATGCTTCGCTACCGCTGAGTCACATGATGCTTCTGACAAATTATATTGTTGTGTTACTGCAGTTTGCTGCTGTTGGTCCTAAACGTGCTTCGTTATATCTGTACTGCTTGTTAAACTTACCTATTAAATAAATACAACTTCTGTTTATAGAATAAATATTATGTTTTGATTCGTTGAATTTCTTATAAATCAAACTTATCCATCATCCACTGGGCCTTTCCTCAACCGAGTTGGGATCAGTTTTCGAGTCTAATCTGCGAGGCGGCTGAACTTAGATATATTTCGTGAAACGAAACTAATGACGTGCCTGCCATCGGACCTGCAGGTGCACAACACATTGGCGATATCGACATTCTGTAGTTGACCAGTCGGTATTTTTTGGGCTCCAACTACTCGTGACTATGCCTTGGATGTTCGCATGGCAACAGTGACCGACGGCTTAAGCCATATAAATTCTCAATTGAAGAATGACAAATATTTTACGACGATGTAGGTACCTACTACTACTAAGTACCAAATATACAAACATCGATGAAAATTGTGTGAACATAAATACTGTCGCACGATATTTTGGGAGACCGCCCTTTAACGTTTGCTAGAGCGTCGTCGTCCATTTGTCGGCAGGTGTACCACCTAGAGGTGAGATGATTTGCTTGGGTCTACGATCAGACCTACTTCTTGCACTTACTTTATGAATATGTAATACGTCAAAAGTTATACCTACTATAATATTACTAATTATTAATCTAACACCATCAAATAAATTGATTGTTTGATTGTTTTGGTATTCGATAAAAATCTAACAATTATGAATATAAAACGTAGTAACGTTAGTTGGTCTACGTCGGGGTCGGGGTTTGAGAACGGTGCGGGTTGGTACCCCACCGTCCTTACAGAAGTGAGGCAGGAGTATGAGCGTGCTTTGGGTGCCCACGCACACCCTCACTCACCGACACACGTGGAATAAAAACCGACCCCCAAAGATAGGGTATAGTACCACCTTGATAGAGCATAGCTGACCAAAGTACGCTGACGTGCTGGAGTTATCCTTTCAAGGGCGTAACTGATACGCCCGGCAAGAGGTGTAGGCGTTCATAAAAAATAAAATAAATTTGTATTCTGCCAACTTAGAAGTGCATGGTCAATTAGTGACTCATTGTAGTACATGTAATTTTGTTTTACCTTAAGTTCACGTCACGTCTCTTCCCCATTCCATTTCACTTGCTACGATTTTGACTTGTAGCTATAATTGAAACGTTCGGTTCAATGTCCTTTCATAAATCGTCTACTGATCTTGAAATTCCATACTACTTTTTGCAACTAAATAAATGTTATTTTTTTATATTGTTTCAGATTGTTCCCTCACTACTTCTATTCGTTTCTACAATCTTATATGCTAATCTTCTCCGCCCAGCCCATACTGCCACCAGACGAAAAAATACTGCGTATACACCAGGACATCAAAAATATAATAAAAATATTCACCCAACCTTCAGATGCTAAGAACTATCAGGATCTTGTTGACGAAACCACGGACAAACAAACCGAAGATAATATAGATAAAATAAAAGACAAGTTCAAAGTTTTGAACGTAAACACTACAGATTTAGAAGATGACGATGATATGACCCCGGATATCAAAGACATGGGGCCTGATAGTGAAGGGTTGATTCTAATTACGTCATTGGTGACGTCATGCATTAGAGGTTTGCATCACTGTACTTCGAAGTTGTACACTTTGGAGATATTGCAGCTATTGTGTGAAAATTCCAGCTCGGAGACGATTTTGGATAGAATTCTTCCGTACATTGTAAGTTTGCATTTTATTGTAAAGAGCTAAGGATTCTTAAGGTTATTTTCCTCTCACAGTTGTTGCGATGTTCAAAGATTCTAAATAAACACACGCTACACCTGATGGTTAGTGATTACCGTGACGTAGTTGTACGATACATAGCATGAGCTATAACTCGTCATGTCCATTTGTACTGGATAAAGCGTGGATCTACCACCAAATTTGTGTTCATGTTACAAATTTTTTGGAAGGTTCTTGAAATTGAATGTATTAAATATTATCACGCTACGATCACAGCTATGGCTTTTTTAATGTATGGCCATGAATTCTCAGTTGAGGTTGACATGATCAATTACAGTAGCGAATTCGGTGAATTTGATTATCGAACTTAAAGGTTGTTTGACTGAAAATTGTAGACTCCTAATCTTAAGAGCTCAAGCCATCCTCGCCTGGAAGTGGTGCACTCGCCGATATGGACGAGGTTCTGTCAACTATAAAAGTCCCAAGACTCGCGCTTACTTAACTTGTCAAAACGTAAGCATATAATGACTGCAAAATATTTTTAGATCCACCTATCACATGACACTGTGCCCCGAGTGCGAGCTCGTGCTGTCGCAACCTGTGCGAAAGCTGTATCTTTAGTAAGGAATCTTCCTAACGCGGACTGCAATGTATTCCCTGAGTACATACTGCCGGAGTTGGCGCCAAGAGCGACTGATCCCAGTGTACCCGTAAGGCAAGCATACGCTAATAATATCGGTGAGTAATGATTCTTTTTTAGATGGTCTATAAGATGGATTACATCTTCAAATTCAGACCTATTGTTATTTCATATCCTTAAATGTAATTCATTGTCTTATAAGTAATAAGTTAATGTTTCTAATTCGTTGAACCAGTTTTTAGGGTCCCGTACCCAAAGTAAAACGGAAACCCTATTACTAAGACTCCGCTTTCCGTTCGTCCGTCTGTCACCAAGCTGTACCTAGTTAACCGTGATAGTTAAAAAGTTGAAATTTTCTCAGATGATGACACCACACGTGACCTTTTTACACAACACTTTGTGCGCGATTCCGACTCGCACTTGGCCGTTTTTTTTATTATTATAATATTCCGTCCAAAGTTGACGTACTGCCACTGCTACTGCAGTGGCAGTAATATCAAATGTATCTTTATATAGCAAAGTTAGCTGAGACGGCAGTTCGATTCCTGGATCAGACACAGAGCATGGTGGACAAGGAAGCGGCCAACATCAATTACGAAACTGAATTATCAGCACTACATGAAATGGTATGTGGTATAAGCATTTGTTAAGTTGTTGTTTGTACTTTTTTTACTGTTCTCAAAGGGTAAAAGAGGGGCTTGTGGTCTAGTGGTAACCGACAATGTTACATTGCAAAGGTTAAGCAACATCTAGTCAGGCTGGTTTTAGGATGGGTGGCCATTTCTTAAGACACTGAAATCCCTCCGTGCCTCGGAGAGCTCGTTAAGCCGTCGGTGTCGGTCCCTGTCATACGAACATCTATGGCAGTCATTATCAAAGGAGCCCTAAATAAAATATCTGACCAGTCTAACTACAGAACTTCGATATCGCCCATGGGTTGTGGAGGTCAGATGTCAGTCGCATCACGGAAAATATCGAAGTTCAGCCGAATCGCAATTAGACTGGAAACCCCAACTGAGTTCGGAAAAGGCTCGGTGAATGACGATGAAAGGGTAAAAGTCGATTCACAAATATCAGTGAAGCCTCAGTTCGGACACAGTACCAACACAGTTCAATATCAGTGCAAAATATTATTTCAAACATTTTCTATGTTCCCGACATGCAAGTGTCAGTGGCGATTCAGTTGTCAGGTGTGAATGTTCATAGAAAATGTATGAAATAATATTGAACTGTGCTGAGTGCTGGTACTGTGTCGGAACTGAGGCTTCACTGATATGTGTAACCTTAAAACGGGACTCTATTACTGACACTCCGCTATCCATCCGTCTGTCTATCCATATTTCACATCACATATAATATACCACACGCGACAGATCCTTGCTTAACCAACCGCGCGATAGGTTTATAGCTTCGAAGGACCATAAATGTACGATCTACGTACACGTTTGTTTGGAGAATAAATTACACTGCAAGTTGCAAGGTAAATTAATAGATTTATTGATAATCTAGTAAGTTATAAAATACTCTAATGCTAGTGAGCGCACGGTATCCTTGCTCGATGTGAACTGATTTGTAATTGTCTTATAATTAGTCATGAAACGTTTGCTGAATAGCTGACTGCACAACTAATTGTTCGGTTATGTACGGTCATCAGCCCGTACAGATGATATATTTCTATAGCCGCTATAAAAGCAAATGATAAAAAAACAGAATAAGATAAATATTTAAGGGAGCTCCCATTATACAACAAACGTGATTTTTTGTCGTTTTTATAGATAATGGCACGCAATCCCTTATTGCGCGAATCTGACTCGCGCTTGTGAAAATCCATACATACCTACTTTCGCTTTTATAATACTAGCCCAAACCCGCGGCTTCGCCCTCTTGTCAAATCATATACACAAAAACCTTACTTGAGAACCACTCTGTCCATTGGTAAAAACCGCATCAAAATCCGTTGCGTAGTTTTAAAGATCTACGCATACATACAAACGGGCGACTTTGTTTTATATATTATCTTTTTCACTGTACAGGTTAGATCAACAGTGTCGTATCTACTAACCGACTCACAAGCAGTCGTAAAACGTGCCCTTGTAGAAAATGGCATTACCAAGTTATGTATATTTTTTGGAAAACACAAAGGTATGTATTTTGTAATCATCAAGGATTGAGTGCAAGTGGTATACTCTGATTCTTATAAGAAGAACGCTGACCTTCAAGCTGCGCAGTAGACTGCTTATCTGTCTATATGGCGGTAATAGCAAGTAAGAGCTAGAGTACCGATGCGCAAACACACCCCTCCCATTATCACCCAGCGTTCTTCTTACGTGAATCGAATTATAGTAAGAGCCCTATCAACATATTATAAGGGTTCCAAGTCATCCTCACACACACGCGGTACATCGGTTGACATACACGAGTCTTTGTTAACAAAACTTGAAAGAAACAGCAATAAGCTACCTATTACATGGGACCACACACCGAACAGTTACAGGCGAAAGGTGGGTGTAATAAATGCCCCTCCTTCGTGGCCCAGTTAATTTAAGGAAAATCTCGGATTTAACAATGGGGTAAGATGTTGAATTTTTTATATAATTGCACTAATTTCTCTAAATATAAGACTCCATAGCAACCCTTAGCGCAAACTGCGCAACTAATATTTTTTTTTTTTTTACTTTTTGTCAAATTTCTAATCTTATCGCACCACTTGAGACCACGACCTTTCCAACGGTGTGCCACACTTGACTGTGCGACTCTTAGTTTAGGAGGAGAAGCGGCTTCACTGGCGTATTATATTATATAGATTATAAAAGAGAACAGCTGTTCTCTTTGAGACAGTCTTGAGAATGCCTCGTGAGTAGGTGAAACATATGTCGTCGTTTATAATGTCTTCTATTTAGCGAAATTAGTGCAATTATATAAAAAAATCAACATCTTACCCCATTGTTCTATCATGGACTTTCGCCAGGTAACGTCTGATTCCATTCAAATCTCGGATTTCTTTCAACCTGGCTGGAAACTTGTATAAACTTATAATTGGACATCCTTCAAGTTGTGTCAAAAACTACATATAGTAGAGTTTCTGCGTCTATTAATATTTGAATAATATTTGAATATCTCGTTTTCTATGGGTTTCTTGCAATTTGTATGTCTTACAATATTGTAGGGGATTACATTCTCCACAAATTTTAGATTCAAGGTTTTCTTATACGTTGAACCGTTTTCGAGATAGAGTGCTCCGAGCGGGATACGGACCAGGACCAGGATCAGGATACCACAAAATAGAATATCTGCCCGAGCTTTGAGTGATTTTAATGTATAATTTATCATCTTTAATTTCAGCCAATGACGTAATTCTCTCGCATATGGTGACATTCTTGAACGACAAAGAGGAAGCAGGTCTGAGGGGGTGTTTCTTCGAGCGCATAGTTGGGGTCGCCGCGTATGTCGGATTTCATGCTGCACCTATATTAGTGCCTCTATTGCAACAGGTATAATCTATTCCCTTGTTCCATTCTCAGCTAGTTTTTACACCTCTATAGGTATTAAAGGGAAGCATACAAAACGTAGGCCGCCATATTGGTTTTCAAGTGATAGTGAGATTATTTTTGGAGTTATCAGGATGGCATCCTCACCAGTCGTGAAGACGAATTAAACGTTTCTCTGGTCATCCTCCAGCTCCTGCATTAGGCCCTGGATATTATGTATAGAGGTGCTTGTGCTCTAGTGGTAACCAACTTTGTTAACACATTGCAACGGTTAAGCAACATCTAACCGCCTGCCCTTAGGATGGCTTAAGACATTTACAGACCCCTCCGTGCCTCAGAGAGCACGTTAAGCCGTCGGTCCCGGTTGTCATACAAACATCTATGGCAGTCGTTAGGGGTAGTTGGAGCCCTAAAAAAAAACAAAAATCCTCGTGGTCTAACTACAGAACTTCGATGTCGGCCATGGGTTGTGGAGGTCAGGTGGCAGTCGCTTCACGGAAAATATCGAAGTTCAGCCGAATCGCAGTTAGACTGGAAAGCCGACCCCAACTGAGTTGGGAAAACGCTCGGTGGATGATGACTATGTATAAACAAAGTACTTGTCAAGACAAATCAAACGAGTCCAGATTCGATGGGGTTGCGTCGTTTTGTCACAAAGTTCCTATGGCCACCTTCCAACTCCAGCGTTAGACCCTGGATACTATGTAGATGAAGTACTTATGAGGACGAATTAAACGAGTCCAAATTCGATAGGGTTGTGTAATTTTATAGCAACGTTGCTCCGGCCACCTTCTAGCTCCTGCATTAGACCCTGGTTACCATGTTTGCGTCACATTATGGCAAACTTCTAGCCTCAGATCAGTTCTATAAGTCATCATAATATTGCAGTGCTGGTCAGCTCTATTGGAAACATGGAAGTGTGTTAAATTTAACTTGTAAGGTTCCACCGGAACAAACATACGACGGGTATCCAGAGAGTCGGTTACTTGCTTTTCTGGTACTTCTTTCTCTATTTATACTAAATCCTCTCTTTCTTCTTCTTTCCAAATAGCCTCCAAACCGCGTGGGCTCGGAGGCTATTCGGAAAGAAGAATGCACCCGGCCTTTTTACGTATCATGGTTAATCAATATTAAATTACAGGGTCTAACAGACCAGTCAGAGTGGATAATAGCCAAAGCTCTGAGAGCCACCACCAACTTGGCAGAGCTGGGTCTGTTACCGAAGCAGGCGTTGTGTGACCTTGTTGCTGAAAGCGCCGTGTTCTTGGCGCACCCCAACTTATGGGTAAGTATTATTACCTACTTATATCTACTCTCATGTCGAAAAATACGAATTTTGATTTTAAATGTTGACATATAAAGCCTATTGATTATGACATCAGTACTATAAAAAAATTAAAAAGTTATTTTATGATAAGCAAATTTGTGTCGTAAAGTAGCTATTTAAACACAGTTGATAGAATCATTTATTTATTTTATTTATTTATAATTTTTGTACATACACACAGAAAAATAAACAAGAAACTGAAGTACAAAAGAATAAAGTGAGCATAGTACAAGGGCACTACTTATTCCTAAAGGAATCTCTTCCAGCAGGCCTGAAAGGAGAAGTAAGAGTGAAAAGGCTAAGTGTGTGCAGTGCAAGTAAATAAATAAACCTACATAAACTATGGGTGCTATAATATACAACGTGTTTCATATTAGTGTGGTCATATCTCAAGGTTGCATTGGGTAGGGCCCAAATAATATATTGCGCGGGGTCTTGAATTAATTTGATAAAATATTGACTTATAATGACGTAGTCGATAAATTTTCCTTTTTATCGATAGCTCATTGAAATGAAGCCCTAAGACTGCACTACAAAATAAACATATGATTAGAATGAACTCTAGATTTGACCTCAAGTAGGTTTGCCAAACAGTGAAATAGATTCGGACAGTCTCGTTGTTACTCAAAATTTTAGCCAACAGATAAAGTTACTTTATCAATAGTTATCATACAAAATAGTTTCGGAATCACAACTTGGGGTCAAAATAAAGAGTGCCTACTCAAAGTTATTTTTGAAGTTTTTCTATGAATTTATGTATCACGTGATTGTCGTGAATGTCACAACTCACACGTAATTTGTTGTCAACCTACTCAAATACCAGGAGCAACGCATTTGCTGTCGAAGAAAAGAGAAGAAACATTTATGTTCTTGTCTTCCTTAAATTTACACTTTTTATAAATTGGTTCCGCACAGATATTTAAAATACAACTGCTGTTTTTGTAGAAGTTTATGTAGCTGTTGAGAACGCTGGTGGGTATAGTAGTATGTAGGTATTCAGTTTCGGGATAGAGAGATCGTGGATGCCAGTCACTGCACTACCATATCGTGAACTCTCTTTCGACTCATTTATCATGAAGTAAATGATCTGCAAGGTGTTTGGTTATTTTTGACCGACTTTAAAAAAGAGTAGGTACTTAGGTTCTCGATTCGTCATGATAATGTGATGCATAAAAGTTCATAAAACATTATCGCTAAAAGTGGCAACTTGTATGGTTGAACGAGGATATCAGAAAAAGTAGGAGGTGTTGGTGTCAGTTTCACTAATATGTATCTTAAGGACCCCTAAAAATTACAAAGAGAACCGCCCACTTTTTTGATTGGAGCCGCTTTGAAGAAACTAGGTATCAATAGCGATGTCGGCATATATCAAAGACGTACACGTCACAACACGTGTAAATTTTACCGCAAAAACCATATTATTCCGGTGTTGCAAGTTAACGCAATGTTCTTCATAAACGGGGACTTTATTAGCTTTTTTTATGCTGGATATTTGTTCATTTTAGCAATTGGTAATAAATTACTAATCTTAGACTACATGGATAAAGAAAGTCGCTTTTTCCGTCTGTCTGTTCTGAATGTATGTTTAGTTCTTGAAAACTACGCAACGGATCTTGAAGCGGTTTTTTTTAAATGGGTTTAAGCAGATTTCGAAATGTATTTACATGCATACTATCATGCGAGCGACGCCGCGCTGGCATTCAACAATTTTATTTTATTTCATAGGTCTTAGGGAAATATCCTGTGTTTATGGTAAATAATAATTATGTTATTATTTATCTCTTAAATTATTTTATACTAGGTACCTACTAGCTTTTTTTCATAAATAAAACTAAGTACCTACTTGGTACTTTTATTAGATTTTTACCAAAATTACGACGTAATTCAAGGAAATAAGACATTGGACTTGGGCAACACTTACAACTATCTAATTTCTTTTCAGTTGCAAGTAAACTTTGATATTAGGCGTACGTAGTAATCTGTGTTAATCGATCATGGCGTATTTAAGTAATAGTGAATATTATGAAATGATACTTTGCGTCGGGGCAGCCGATGGCAGTCTGCGTGAAGCTCGTCGCCTTTATCGAGAAAGATTTGTGGACAATAGACTCGAAGGTGAACGGCGGCGGTTACCATCTGTGGAGTGCTTCCGAAAAATGGTGAACCGTTTACATGACACTGGTTCTTTACGTGGTTCCCGCTCAGAAGGCAGACCATCTGTTGTACCACCAGAGCAAGAAGTATTCTCGAGCATTTTCAATCCAATCCCAGAACAAGTACTCGCCGCGCTGGGATTGTTCTGGGAAGGAATCATTTGAGAGTATGGCGCGTGCTAAAAGCAGATGGTCAACATCCGTACCACTTCAGGCACACCCAAGAACTGACACCGGCTGATTTCGTACCACGTCTCAACTTTTGCCAGTGGTACCGAGAGGAAGCACAACGATCCCCTAGTTTCGCGAACCGTATTTTATGGACCGATGAAGCCTCTTTTACTCGTGCTGGTATCAGTAACCAGCATAACGAACATGTATGGACTCATCAGAACCCACACGCATCTGCAGAAAACAACTTTCAGCATCAGTGGCGTGTTAACATTTGGGCGGGAATAATCGGAGATATTTTAATTGGTCCTTTCGTGCTACCGAGTTCGCTAAACGGTGAAAATTACCTCGCGTTCCTTAGAAACGTCTTAGAACCCGAACTTGAAAACTTGCCTGTAACATTGTACACAAATATGATGTACCAGCAAGACGGGGCGCCAGCACATTATGCGAGAGATGTACGGGCGTATTTAGATGAGCGGTTTAACCAGTGGATCGGACGTGGTGGTCCCATACCTTGGCCTCCGAGGTCACCGGATCTCACACCACTTGACTTTTTTTTGTGGGGCTATGTCAAAAACAAAGTGTACAGTGCGGTATGTCTCACGTGTGAAGATATGGAGTCTAAAATATTTGATGCATTTAGCAGTGTAACTCCAGACATGCTGTGTAATGTAACTGCCAGCATGATGCGACGGACCCAACTGTGCATTGATCAAGGCGGCGAACATTTCGAGCCGTTACTTTAGTACCTACTTTTTAGTTTTGTGTTTATTAGTATCTTAGGTAGGAAGTGTATTTTTTATTAAATTCAATAATGTTTATCTAAGTATCGTGATATGAGTGAGTTAGTTATGTTTATTGTGGAACACAGTACCTACCTATCTACCAGGATGACATGCACAATGAAATCGGTAAGTTTTTGTTGTTTAAAGTCCACAACCTATCATTACTACAAAATAGTATTCTGTACCAGGAGCATATGAAATAAGAGTTGTCTACGATTCATCGAAGGGGACTGAACCTTACGAATAAATTTGACCCTAGGTAGTGTTGGGTTTATAAAATATCGATTAAATGAACAAATCAATTAAATTTACATGACACCTTAAAAGTTTTAACTAAACTTGTATTTGCAATTTTGTCCTTGCGTATAGTTAATTCAACGCGCATGTGTAACGAGGGTCAAATATGACCACACTAATATGAAACACGTTGTATACATAGATAAATATATACTGAGCTATATATACAATACTTACATATACTAGCATATATAGCTAGGGTAAGGAGGACAGATAATGTGTTTTGACTTTAAAGAGAGGAAGAGTTTTACAGCTTTGTATATCAGGGGGTAGTGAGTTCCACAGCCTGACCGCATGAACGGTAAAGGAATAGGAGTAGAAATCGGTTTTGTGGGAGGGAAAGTTTAGGCGGTACATGAGGTGAGATCTACAAGGAGTACCGGGAGTGTTCATGTAGGAGAACCGCTCCCGCAGGTAGGAAGGATAAGCCGGATTGTGTAGGATATTATAAAGGAGACATAATATCCGAGTGTCTCTCCGAAGACGGATTGGGAGCCACTTGAGTTCCTTGCGAAATTGCGAAACATGTTCATACTTACGTAGATTAAAAACAAAACGGATACATAAATTTTGCAAGCGCTCAAGCTTATTTAAAAGCTCCTAGTACATTATGATAAAATTCTACTAACAATAACAGGCTTAGGTCTGTCGACCATATCGCCCTGTCGAGTTTTGCCACCATATTGTCGATAACTTCTTCAAGTTTGTTTCTCAAGTTTCGCAAGTCTCTTGTTGTTATTTCAAAATGTTTTTTCAACAGGTTTCCATAAAAGGAGGAATTTCCCAATTCGGCTGTGATTTTTTTAATCATCAAATGAATCACTATTAGGTAGTGATTGGACGTACCGAATAGTGACGTCATAGTTCAGTTTTGCATACAAATTCCTCAGAGGTATATTGTTTTGACATCAAATAAAAAGAAGCTGGTTTGATTTGACAGTCATCTACCCTATTATTTAGTCCCATTTCGGTAATTTGAACTCTGTTTTTGTGTAATTTTTTAACATGTCTTTTATCTTTTTTATTAGATTCGTCACGAGGTCTGCGGCCTAGTGTCCTGTGTGGCGAGTCTATTGAACCGCATCGACGTGCACTGTAAGATATTGCCGCTAGTGTGGCCCCATCTTAAACACAAACTCATACAGGTATGTATTATAAATGTTGAACTAGTTGGTGTTTGCGGTTCGGCTTGTAATAGTTGTCCTATTTACGTTAGAAACTGTAGAAACCGTCATTTATGTAATGTTAATAACCCGATGAATAAATTGATTGATTCTCAGAATTCCTTATTTAAGGTAAATTAATCTGCTCTATATATAAAAATGAATCCCTATTTCCCTTGGTCACGCCATCACGCGTGAACGGCTGGACCGATTTTGCGTATTCTTTTTTTGTTGTGTTCGTAATTATCAGGAGAAGGATCTTATGGAAGAAAAAAAAAGTTATGCGGAACATTAGAAAAATGAATGCGGTACGAAGTTCGCCGGGACAGCTTGTTAAAAATAAAAGGCCGTCCTACGTCCATTGCCGAGCGCCTCCCGTAAGCACTGAGAGAATTCTGGCGCCCGGCGGAGCTTGGCCACCTGTGTGGCCGCTGCGTAGTGGTCGGGTGTTACCCCGCATCTTTGGGGCCGGGTTTTATCCCGCGTCGGTGAGTGAAGGCGTGTGTGGGGTGAAGTCCCACGGCCCGCAGCCCTTCTAGCCTGCTTCTGTAAGGACGGTGGGTTGCTAGACCATCGTCCTCAGGCTCCGATCATGGAGGTCGATGGTCCTGGGTGTAGTCACGTCTGCGGCGTCCTCGCCGCACACTTCACAACTCAGCGGGGAGGGTACGCTCCCTCACCCCACCACCGGCCGCCTCCTAAACGCTTTTAATAACGGCTTATATTTTTTAAATTCGTATGCAATTAAAATTATTCTATTAGAATTATGTTATGCTATTTATTATATTCTAATAAAGAAATTTCTTATAATGCAGGTAGAAAGAGCTGAACTTTTACTAGAAAGTCTAGCAGAACCTATACCCAGGAAGGTTCTAGACGCAGTGTTACGTCACGGTGACGTGGACCGACTGGTGCATACGTTGAGGGAACGGAGGAACACCAGATTGAAGGTACATACACGTATCCTGACCGGTTTCGCTTTACAGCATTATCAAAGGTGTTCTAGAATCACCTACTTGGTGTAGTAGAACATCAAAATGCTGTAAAGCGAAACCTGTCAGGTTGAAATAAATTGGGGAACAGTGTACATATCACGGCTATATCCCCGAAGGGGTAGGCAGAGGTGCATTACACACCCACAATTTGCAGTATTTTTAGTCCCAGATAATAGGAGACAAGCCTATTGCCGTCACCGGGCACACGTATAATGGGTTACGCCCAAAATGGCCGAATGAATTTAATAAAAAGTAGCAGCTATATGGTAATTTTGAAAAAAAATTAAACCCGTTGCCTTGCGATGTAATGTTGATTAAAGGCAACAAAATCTTACGTGACACGCCCAGAAAGTCCTGGGCGTCTCGGACTATAGTTGATAGCACCCAAAAACAATAGTCTCTTTTTCTGATAATGGGAACAGAGGTGTTCTATATTAGGTACATTAGATTTTTAATTGAGTATTTTTTTCTCTTAAAGGTGAAACAAGGTACGATGCCACAGTACTCAGAGATGGGACAGCAACTAAGAAATTTGTTCCGAAGACTCGCTTCAGACGGTAAGCATTCACAATATTTTCATTATTAACTTTACAAAATTAGGGTATTATTGAGCGAAGCGAGCGGAGCTCCTTATCAGGTGACTCAAATGGAACTCTATGTGAAATTGTTTCTCGACAAATACCCAACCGATTTTCATGATATTTTCACTCAAAAATCAAACATTCTCAGGAGCAGGTTTTGTTCGAGACGGAATTTTGATTTAGGACCCTCAAAAAAAGTTATTGACCAAAAATATGACAATAGTCGCTTCGCTCAATTGCATGCTGCAGCGCAGTACCACGACAGCGACCGCAGCTCCTAATTATCGACGTGATGAGTTTAGGTTGCCTCGGTGGCACAGTGGTATGAGTATGCGACTGTCGTCCCTGAGGTCCCAGGGTCAATTCTGGGTCGAATCAAATTATTTGTGTGATCCACACATGTTTGTTTCGGAGTTTGGGTATTTTCTATGTATGTATTTAGAAATATATAAGTATGTTTATCAGTCGTCTAGATCCCATAACACAAGCTTATATTAGCTTAATTTGGGCTAGAAGACGTTGTGTGTTTATTCTTTGTTTCTTAGCTGTAATTTGTACATTGAGTTACAGCTTGCCAAGTATAAGTTGGCGGGTGGCGAAAAATGGAACAAATTTATTTAATTTTAATTGTATGTAGTTTGAAAACCTTGGTAACCGATTATGTTAACTAATTGCAAAGGTTAAGCAAAATGTATACAGGCCGGGCTTAGGATGGGTGACCATTTCTTAAGACATTGAGACCTCTCCGTGCCTCGGAGACATTAAGCCGTCGGTCCCAGTCGTCATACGAACATCTATGACAGTCGTTAGGGGTAATTGGAGCCCTAAATCAAAAATCCGACCGGTCTAACTACAGAACTTCGATATCGCCCATGGGTTGTGAAGGTCAGATGGCAGTCGCTTCACGGAAAATATCAAAGTTCAACCGAATCGCAGTTAGACTGGAAAGCCGACCCCAACTAAGTTGGGAAAAGGTTCGCTGGATGATGATTATTTTAAACTCTTGTTTTTGTTGTTTTTCGAAAAACCGGCCAATTGCGAGTCGGACTCGAGCACAAAGGGTACCAAAACGGCAAAAAAAATCCCGTTTGCCGTATGGGAGCCCACTTAAATATTTATTATATTGTGCTTTTTAGAATTAGTTATTATAGAGGCAACAAAAATACATCATTTGTGAAAATTTCAAGTCCCTAACTATCACGGTTCATGAGATACAGCTCAAGACAGACGGACTGATGGACAGTGAAGTCTCAGTAATCGGGTTCCCGTTTCACCCCTTTGGTACGGTACCCTAAATAAGTAGTTTTCTGTTTAATTCATACAAGTTTATTTTGTTCAGGTATGTCGGAGCACGTAGAGAATCAACTGTTAGCGATGAGTGCGCATTTAATCAAAATACAAGGCTCGTCGACACAGGTCAGTATTGTATAAACATAAGTATAAACCACACTGGTCTTCCACATACGACGTATGCCACGCGACGTGGGAGACAGCGACACACACTGGTCCTGTCTTACCGTCTGACGTTTACGTTATTTACGCGCTACGACACTAAACGTGTGTGACAGCGTCGTACGCGTGGGATAGCACGCGAGTCTGGCGCGGGGACGCGTGAGACAGCGTGGTGAGTGACCAGTGTGTTCGTTACCATACACATTATATAGGCCAGATCCGGTTCAGATATCATAATGCGTGGTGTACGTCGCATGTCCCTTAAACATAATAGTATAATCTAACTAAATAAGCATAGTCCCAATAAATAGACAAGTTATTTCCTTCCCCGTTTTACAGAGGAACCGCTTTCCGGGTTATATTTAGGGTTTAAGCCAATCCAAGAACCATATCCATGGAATGGTCTATTTTGCTAATATTCTCTCAATTTCAAGTGCTACTCGTATTATTCTAGTGTTAATCATAAACAAAGTTTTGACCATCCAAAATAATTTGTATGTAATACCCTAATTTGACATTGTAATTTAGTTTTGTTTTGTTGTGTACCTAATCACATAATTGTGATGTCTGCTTATCTGACATTAAAATTTTATTTCATTCGAATTATACAGACATGCTTATTACAAATTAATTAATTATAATCATAATATTGACTACCGAAAATAATTTTGTTTGTGCTCCTTAATCAGACATTGTAATTCAGATGGATTTTGTAATTTACTTCATTATGCCTGCTAATTTTGCATGCCAGTTGGCGGAAATATGGTGGAACTAAAAACTGCATAATACCTCTGTACTTACCTGTATTTCGCAAAAAATAAAGAATTGAATTGAATTGAACTTTGATTCATCGGTGTACTCGTGCTCAAACTGTAGAGATTCTATTCAGGCTGTTGGAATTTTAGTGCCCGATAACTGCAATAGGCTTGCCCTAGAAGTTTAGGTGTGTAATGCACCAATCTACCCCTCCGGGGATATATGCGTGATGATATGTATGTATATTAAACGCAATATTTTTATTCGCCCACAATAACCAGACGTCGCCACGGCTTTCCATCAGGCGGGCGGCGTCAATTTGGCGTAACTGATATAAAAAAGAAAATATCCAATAATTTATATTTCTGCAGCACATAACAGAAGCTCCAGGTCGTCTGATACTGCAACAGCCCAGTCTCTCTCGAGCTGTACAGCTGGACACAGGTGTCACAGAGACATTACCACACCTAGAAAAGATCTACACTTCTGGACAAAACAGGTAATTTTACCTTAAGCACAGATACAGCATATAACAGAAGCACCAGGTCATCTGATACTGCAACATCCCAGTCTCTCCCGAGCTGTACAGTTGGACACAGGTGTCACAGAGACATTACCATACTTGAAAAAATCTACACTTCTGGACAAAACAGGTAATTTTACCTTGGGCACAGATACAGCATATAACAAAAGCTCCAGGTCGTCTAATACTGCAACAGCGCAGTCTCTCCCGAGCTGTACAGTTGGACACAGGTGTCACAGAGACATTACCATACCAGGAAAAATCTACACTTCTGGACAAAACAGGTAATTTTACCTTGGGCACAGATACAGCATATAACAAAAGTTCCAGGTCGTCTAATACTGCAACAGCGCAGTCTCTCCCGAGCTGTACAGCTGGCACATGTGTCAGAGAGACCTTACCACGCCTGGAAAAGATCTACATTTCTGGACAAAACAGGTAATTTTACCTTAAGCACAGATACAGCATATAACAAAAGCTCCAGGTCGTATAGTACTGCAACAGCACAGTCTCGCCCGAGCTGTACAGCTGGACACAGGTGTCACAGACACCTTACCATATCTGGAAAAGATTTCTGGACACTTCTGGACATAACAGGTAATTTTATATTGAGGAGTTGAGGACAGATACAATATATAACAGAAGCACCAGGTCATCTGATACTGTAACAGCCCAGTCTCTCTCGAGCTGTACAGCTGGACACAGGTGTCACAGAGACATTACCACACCTAGAAAAGATTGGATAAAACAGCTAACTTTACCTTAAACACGTGTCTAAGAATACTTTAGTGCATCCCATAAAGCTTGAGACTAAAGGTCATTGAACCTTTCAAGGGGTTGTAAAAGCTTTTCACGTCTGTCTATACTCTATTGTGTTCCATTTTTTTTATTCCGATCTTTAAGAAACTTGACGCAAGTGTTTCTTGATTTAAAACCAATTTTTCATCGTGCCTCGGTGGCGCAGTGGTATGTGTATGCGACTGCCGTCCCTGAGGTCCCAGGTTCCATTCCGGGTCAAATCAAATATTTTGTGTGACCCACAAAATGTTTTTTTCGGAGTTTACTATGATGTATGCATCAGTCCTCTAGATACCATACTACAAGTGTATATTAGCTTAATTTGTGCGTTGTGTGAGAATGTCCAAAAATATTTATTGTTTATTATTATCTATTCACAGACGTACCCACAAAACGTCAGGGTCACAAGAGCCGCATATGAACACGGAATGGCAACATATGTTTGGGCATTCACAAGACCAACACTCACGAGGTACTATACATCATATTTATTGTCTTGAAGGGTAGACAGAGGTTTTAGAAGCTTTCCCATTACTCAAGTTATGAAGTTTATTAGTGAAAGATCTCAAAACTGTTTAAGCGAAGGACTGTCCTAAAATCAGTGTCTTTTATTTTATTTTTATTTATATAAATATATAGGTATATAAATTACAATAATTACATATTATATAAATACTATAAGTAATAAAATATATATTTCTATTCGTATACACCGCAAAGTACAAGTAAGTCGGCGTTGATGTAAAACTGGCGGACTTTTTTCTTGAATGACTTGTAGAAAGTACATTCCAAAGGTTCTCCTTTTGTGTCCTTTGTGACAAAAAATAAGGAATGAACAAGGGCAGAATTGTGATTAGGACAGAGAAGGCGGTTTTTACGTAGGTTTTTACTGTGGGTATTTGCACAGTGTTGTTTATTCCCATATATATTTTGTAAGCAAATCCAATGTAATGGCTATTACAAAAGATTGGTTGTGACGTCCTGACGTCAGAAGTGTCTAACTCACGCACGAACTCACAACTTGAGCGCATGCGTTGTCAAATGTCATGTGTTTTGTGTGCATACGGGCTGCACGCCCTTAAGGGACTCACTCACTAACAGATCGGTAATAAGGTTGAAGTTGACGATCTATTAAGGTCGATTCACACATATCAGTGATTCCTCTGTTCCTACACAGTTCAGTATTAGTGTAAAATATTATTTTATACATTTTCTCTGAACGCGTTCCGCAATGTTAGTGTTGTGGCGATTCAGTCATCACTGACACTGACATGTGGGGATGCGTTCATAGAAAGTGTATGAAAGAATATTTTGCACTGCTACTGAACTGTGCTGGTACTGTGTCGGAACTGAGGTTTCAGTGTTGAATCGACCTTTAGTCTTTGGTTACTAGAAGCCTCCAGTCTACGGACTCTTCGGCCAAAACTAAACGCCTAATACAAATAGATCTATATGTATGTTTGTGTTGTTTGTTCTAGTGACGGAAGGAGGCTCTGTAGCGACGGGTGGTGTGACGTCACAAACAATGAACGCTCCGCCCGTACACTCACAGATGGGACACAGCGCCAGCTATGTACAATGTAATGTTAACATTTCTATATAACTAACGGGCGCCTGCTTGACAGATTATGTACACAAAAACGTTCCTCGAGAACCACTCTATCTATTGGTGAAAACCGCATCAAAATCCGTTGCATAGTTTTAAAGATCGGACGGAAACGACAGTTTTATACAATGTTATGATGATACTCAATAGTGGCCGCCCATGGGCTAATTCTCATTTTCCCCCCAATAAAAAGTAGCCTAGGTCACTCGGGGATAACATAGCTACATATCGATACCTCGGGGTTTAAAGGGCGCAAGCGCCAAAAGTCGATTTTACAGGAGAGCAAAAAAAACAAAAACTTTTTTTTTTCGGCATAACTTTTTCGATTTTTGACCTAAATAAACCATTCTAAGACCAAAACTCTTAATTTTTTGTGATGCAGGTCACTGTAAAATTATATTTCGAATAAATTTAAAAGCAACGAAAATAGCTTTCCTATACGCCCCGAAAATTTGTATGTTTGGGGCGTTTACACCCCAAAAATCAATGGATGTATGATGAGTGATGGTTGTAACGGTCAATTTCAGGAAAGTGAAATTTATTGATCAATATGAGTGATTGCTCTTACGACCCACACCTAAAAATTTTATGATGTAAAATGGTAGGCGTAAAAACATTTGTATCATCTACGGTGTCGTTTACTACCCTCGCGTTTATAAACAGTAACAGTGGTTGCTGTTACGACACAAAAACTAAAAATATCTGTTTTATTTCGTACAAAAAATGGGGTCGTAAATACCATTTTTTTGCGAATTGGAAGACTAAACAGATCGATAGGGGAGAAAAATATAAGTAGGACTGCATTAAAAACTCAATTTCGCCAAAATGGCGGTCAAGCCCTTTGAACCCCGAGGTATAGATATTAGTGAAAGAATTTTCAAAATCGGTTCAGTAGTTACGGAGCCTATTAAATTCAACCACCAAATCTCTCGTCATTGTCCGTCTGTCTGTCTGTATGTCTATATGTGTGTTCCTGGCTAGCGGCCACAGTTTTTATCCGATCTTCACGAAATTTTTCGTTGTGATTTTTTTTATTGGAGAAGAGTGGAATTGTAGAAAAAGTCCAAAAAAAATGTTCGCGAGGTCTACTGTTCGACCATTGGGCAATCACTAATAAGCCGCGCAAGATGACAATGGGATCGGCGGCCATGTTGGTGACGTCATAGTGACGTCGATTAACTTACAATATCGTTTTGATACCTGTACTTTTCTGCGATTAATTGTGACAAGGTTCTATCCCACTCACATCGTGCACGGCTTGTATATATAAATGACATTGGCATCAAATTTAAGATTGCCTTCGACCAGAGATATGCTATGTAGCTACACTGCGGGATGTGCTTGTGGAATAATGAAAGTCATTGTGCTGTGACGTGCTCTGAGGACCAATTAATATACATGCTAACAAGAAACATTGTACACCGTTTCACTTTTAGTTAATTTACAGAATTTAACCTGAACGGTTTCGCTTTATAGCATTATCAAAGGTTGTTGTCCACTTTACATATTTATTGAACAAGTATTTTACTACACTTTAATAAATATGTAAAATTAATAACAACACGGTTTAACCGGTCAGGTTAAATCGTGTAAATTAAATAAAAGTGAAACGGTGTCAGTGTTGTTTGTTAGCATGTATTACTATAAGTTTCACCAAGTGCCGACAGTCGCAACCATCAACCAATTAGAATTTATTATCAAGTTATTATTAAGTTATTATTATTATTATCCAATTAGGGTTAGAAGAGATCTCTCGCTCACAATATACATATACAAAGTGTTAGTAGGTAAAATGAATAACGCAGATATATTAGGACAAATATATATTTGCGTGCCGGATAGGTATGTATGGCGCCGCCGTCAGCCAAAGTTACTGGAGGAGCCGCGTAGTCGCACTAATCTCCGGAGCGAGACCCCTCTGACGCGTGCACTTCGCACTCTTAACCTAATAGCCAGCACAGTAGACTTGTTTTTTTTTTTTTTTTTTTTTTTTATTTTTTTTTTTTTTTTTTTTTTTTTTTTGCTTCACTGTCTCATTAGGATACTACGCCCTGTAATGATAGTGTTAAGTTATGAGAAATAAATAAATAAATTAATATGATTGGTGGATGTTAAACGCATCCATAGCAACGAAGCTAGTGTTTCTAAGTTAAACACAAAATTGTCATTTTTGATAGTGAATTTTATACGTTAGTTGATTAGTCTACCAGTGGATATTCACTTTTTCTATCCTACTATTTTATAATCTTTTTGAAAGCTTATGAACTGTGGCAGATTTTCTTGTGTGCTTGGGCCCCACCCATGTGTATAGGATCCCGAAGCACCCAACTTCTATTGATATAGATAAAAGATGTTTTACCAGTGACTACTAAAGTTATGCATGTAGATAGGTATGTGAATTCAATGAGTAACTTCAGTTTTAATAGTAGATACTTTATTTCAAATGTACTGCTTGTGTTAACTAGGTCGCCACCCTGCTTCGCGGCAGTATATTAGAGCGTAGCAAGCATCACATATCTTCGTGTAAAAATTTTTTATTTTTTTTTTTTTTCAAAAAAAATTTTGAGGGCCAAAATTGAAAATTCGGGCTCCGTTAAAATGATGTCAGTTAAATCTAGTTTAATTTGATATATAAATTGTTGTAATCGGTAAAGTCTGATCGGTTTCTCCAAAGCATTCGACTCGGTGAGATGGCCGGTTATGGAAGACCCTGCTAGATATGGGCACACCAAAACATCTCGTACACCTTTTAATAAGGCTTTATGAAGAGGGCACAGCTTCAGTGCGCACAGATGATGTCCTATCAGGTGACTTCCATCCTAGTGCCGGTGTACGCCAGGGGTGCATAATATCACCGCTCTTATTCAACGTGTACACAGAGCTAATAATGCGCATCACTTTAGAGGACTGGACAGATGGTGTAACAATTGGTGGATGCAGGATTGCGAACTTGCGTTACGCGGATGCCACCACTTTGTTTGCATCCAGTTCGCAACACTTGGAAGAGCTTCTGTCAAGGATGGAACGAGTAAGCCATGAGTTTGGACTTAGGATAAATCGCAGCAAAACCAAGGTGATGATTGTTGACCGTGCCAGAAATAATTCGCCTCAAGTGACTCAAATCGCGAACTGCAACGTGGTCCAATCTTATATTTATCTTGGGGCTCAGATTTCAAACAGTGGCGGATGCATCGATGTGGTCAAACGACGTATGGGCATCACGAGGACGGCGATGGACAAGATGCGGAAAATATGGAGAAACAGGAATATAACAAAAGCCACGAAGGCCAGGCTCGTGAGAACACTTATATTCCCCATATTTCTATACGCGGCTGAAACGTGGACCTTGCGAGATGTGGAAAGAAAGAAAATAGACGCTCTGGAAATGTGGTGCTGGAGAAGAATGCTTGGGGTTTCGTGGACCGAGTTTCGTACAAACGTCTCGATACTTCAAGAACTCGGTATTAAGCAGCGTCTGTTCTCAACAGTACAATCTCGCATCCTTACATTCTTCGGACACGTATCTCGGCGTGGTGATCAGTCCATAGAACGCCTTGTCGTCCAAGGGAAAGTGGAGGGCACTAGACCGCGCGGAAGGTCACCTACGCGTTGGACTGAACAGATCAAGTCTGCCGTAGGAGGTTCACTCAATGAGTGCAGCAGGATGACCTCTAATAGACAACGGTGGCGAAACGTCGTGAAGCGCATCACATCTGCCCCTTCTAATATTACTACTACACATCGATCACGACCGCTCTGTCAAGAGTGTACCGGATAAGAAGAATCGGTAAAGTATTGACAGAGATCTCGCATAAGAAATGATTGAACTTTCTTGCACCATGAGAGCTTCGCTCGCTACGCTCTCATAAAGTTAAAGTTAATGAATAAACCAGTGTTAACACCATAACACCACGGCTTTTGCTTCGTTGAACAAACACGTTCGTACACTAGACAAAATCTTGATCAAAGCGTCATTTGTTTGGTAAACAATTTCAAGACTCACAAGAACAATCACAAGCGAGTTTATATTCCGACTCACACTTGGCTGATATTTGACTGGCAACCTTTTTTAAGGTCTAGTTCCGCCCCTTTCGAAAGGGAAATTAGATATCTCAGACCGTTATTTAATTGTTTTTTTTTTATATTTGCAGATAGCATGGCACCCTGCCGGGTAGAGTTGAGAGACCTTACTAGTAGGATGCAGCAGAAATTTCAAAAGTCATTGAGGTATCTAGTCTTTTTTTTTATCAAAGTTCCGTACCCAAAGAGTAAAACGGGAACCCTATTACTGAGACTTCATTGTCCGTCTGTCTTGTACTGTATATCATGAACCGTGATAGTTTGAAAGTTGAAATTTTCACAGAAGATGTCTTTCTGTTGTCTCTATAGAGACAACAGAAAGTTATAACAACAAATACTAAAAAACAGAATATAATAAATATTTACATCAGTTTATCTAATACTCATATCACACTGCTTAGTTTGAGACTAGATGTCGTTGTGTGAATTGTCCTAACATATGTATTATTTATTTAAGGGGGCTCCCGTATAACCAACGCGATATTTTTTGCCGTTTTGGTATGGAACCCTTTGTGCGCGACTCCGACTCGCTCTTGGCCGGTTTTTTTTACCATAATATATCTGTAGAAATTGTGTATGTACATTTAAATAAACATAACAGTCACACAGACAGATTTGCATAATTTTTTTTTGTTTGATAGAACTCCGAAATTATCCATATTAAACATTCAACAAAGAAAGGTCCTTTTATTATCTACAATTTTCGTCTTAGGTTTTCTTTCTTTACCGTCTTCAAAATAAGGAGATTTTCAATTCGAATGTATTTTTATGTTTGTTGAAAGTTGAAAATTTCTGACGAATCTAAATAATTTTCTGAAAATTTCAAAGATAATAAACGTTATTTTATTTTATTTTATTTTAACTTTTAACTGGATGAATCGATATTGAAAATTATTTTTTTGTAATTGAAAGCTAATGCTATTTTAAACTGCATCGGTGGTGTGGTCGGTTCGACTCTGCAGTCTTGGGTTCGATTCCCTGGTTGAATCAAATATCAAATATTTGTGTAATCCACTAATGTTTATTTCAAAATTTGGGTGTTTTCTATGTATACTCGTATATTGGACTTAGAAATATATAAGTATGTTTATCAGTTGTCTAGATCCCATAGTACAAGCTTATAGCTTAGTTGAGCCTAGATGACGTTGTATGAGAATCCAAAATATATAAAAAAAATTAAAACTCAATTATTAATTTATTATATTAGAATAGATATCTAATATACTACATAATAAAGATTATATAAGAAGAAGATAAAGAGGAAAGATTTGTATTTTTGTGCGTATGCTTGTAAAGATTAAACTCAAAAACTACTGTGCCGATTTCAAAAAGGAAAGCTACATTCACCCAGAGTAACATAGGCTACTTTTTATCCCGGTATTGTGTTCCCACGGGAACCGGGAACGAGTAAACTAAATCACGCGGGCGGAGCTGCAGCGATCAGCTAGTAAACTCATATATTTGTGTTAAGGAGTCAAGACGACCCCATGGAGTGTAACGAAGACACGATGCCTCCGTCTGGATGGAGACCAGGCAATCAACTGCTGGCCTATCTACATGAACACAAGTAAGATTATCATATACTAGAGGACGTCCGCTTGACAAATTATATACACGAAATCTTTCCACACACACATATCACGCCTATATCCCCGAAGGGGTAGGCAGAGGTTCATAATACACCCACAATTTGCCAGTATTTTTAGTCCCACGTAATAGGGGGCAAGCCTATTGCCGTCACTGGGCACACATATAATGGGTTATGTCCAAAATGGCCAAATGAATTTATTAAAAAGTACCAGCGTTGCGATGAAATGTTGATGACAGGCAACGAAATCTTACGTGCCAGCTGCTATGGCACAACCAATTAAAGTCCTGGGCGTCTCGGACTATATCTCGGACTCTATCCATTGGTGAAAACTCCATCAAAATCCGTTGGGTACTTTTAAAGACCTAAGCATTTATAGGGACCGGACGGAGCGACTTTGTTTTATACTAATTATGATGAGCTCAAATTGAAGAAATTATATTTAGTGGAATGTAACATCTGTCCTGACTGCGGGAATTTTGGTTTGAATTACAGAGTGGTTTTGAATATTTTTAGTGTTACGGCAATAGGCTTGCCCCATGTAACGTGGGACCGACAAGATTACTGGAAAATTTTGGGTGTGTAAGTCACCTCTGGCTACCCCTTCGAGGATAGAGATGTGATGTATATCTGTCTGCCTACAAAATAATGTAATTTATTCAAAATATTGTGAACAGGACCAGAGTGCATCAACTAGTGACGTTGCCAGCACAACGTGCGTTGTTCGGTTCGTGTTCGGACGATGGGACTGTTCGCCTGTGGGATGCGTCAAGGTTACAAGGTCATGCACATATTAACAGGTAAATTCTCGAGATTACGATCGAGATTTCAATCACGTTTTTATCTGTATCTGTACTAATAAATTAAATTGAAGTGTCAATACGATCAATTTTCAAAGAATGTTCTCTGTCTATTTGTACCGGCTAATCTTTGAAATGGTTGAACCTATATTAACAGCACTTTCACTGGGAGATACATTTTTTTTTTTTTTTTTTTTTTTTTTTATATTTAGGTCGACAAATTGACGCCACTCACCTGATGGTAAGCTGAGGCGACGTCTGGCAATTGAGGGCGACTCTCACAGTACACAGGAATACTATAGAGAGTGGCCCTCAACTTGACGACCCAGTAATGTGCCTCTTCACGCTTCGCTTAAAGAGCCCAGGGTTATATGTTGGAGGAAACACGTGCGCAGGCAGGGCGTTCCAAGCCACCATCGTTCGGCAGAGAAACGATCGTTTAAAACGCTCGGTTCTCGCGAAGACGGTTTCCACGGTATGAGGGGTGACATCTCTGCCCGGCACGCGTTGTTCGGGATCGGAAGGGAGAGGGTGGGATCAGGTTGAAGAGCTCTTCAGAACATTACGTTATAAGGAGTAAGGAGTTCCCGTGGTAACACATTGCCGGGAATTTGAGAACTAGAAACCTACTCAACTCGCACTGCATCAGGCTAGTGGGCACATATCATTGTTTTGATCTGTTATTTATTTTGTTCAATCATATTGGTGTGATATTTAGTGTGCTCGTGGCTGAGAGGTAACCGCGTAATTTAATACATTGCAAAGATTAAGCAATATCTATCCAGGCCGGTCTTAGGATAGGTGACCATTTCTTAAAATATTTTAAGACCCTTCCGTGCCTTGGAGAGCACGTTAAGCCGTCGGTCCCGGTTGTCATACTAACATCTATGGCAGTCGTTACGGGTAGTTGGAGCCCTAAAACAATATCTGACTTTAACTAAAGAAATTCGTCTAAATACAGAATATCAAAGTTCAGCCGCATCGCAGTTAGACTGGAAAGCCAACCCCAACTGAGTTGGGGAAAGGCTCGGTGGACGATGATTGGACGAATATAATATCTCGATTTAAATCGATTACAGATCAAAATCGATGTACAATCGAAACGCCGGCCCAGTGGTGTCAATAGATGCGTGTGAAGGTGGACAGTCGCTGGTCGCCGCTACTCAAGAGTCTGTCTTCGTACTGAGGTAAATATAACTTATAAAAAGGAATTTATAAGCCGCACACGATGTGAGTGAGATAGAACCTTGTCACAATAACCGCTCCGTGACGTCATCAATCGCTGAAACGTACGGATAACACAACATTATTGTAGGTTAATCTACGTCACTATGACGTCACCAACATGGCCGCCAATCCCATTGTCATCTTGCGCGGCTAATAATGTTTTTATTAAAAAAAAATGAGTTTTAAGATTAATAATTTATATTGCCAATTTTTTCGTTGAATTCCTAGGAACCGTAAATAAATAGTAAATATGTTAGGACAATTTGTACCTACTACTAGTTCTCTCTCACCCAAAAATTGACTGGTAGATAATGCCTGTGGCATTAAATGAAAGAAAAAAAAATGGTACAAGTCTTAAAATAAACAGAGCTTGCCATATAAGTACAAGATAATTAATACATATAAAATGCATAGAGAAACACCAGAACTCCGAAAGAAATATTTGACCCCACCCGGGCATCGAACCTGAGCCTTCAGTGGACGATCCGCTACACCACTACACAAACCCTTCATCAACAACTCTCAAAGAAACCCGACCCCAAAGATGCGGGGTAATTCCCGACCCCATATTGATAGAGGCCGCAAAGGTTGCCATAGTCCGCTGAGGCCCTGTGGCTATCCTTCCCGTCCGTCCTTCCGTAGGCGCGCCCGGGATGCTTGCCATGGCCATGCACGTTGAGGCGGCAATTAAAAAAATACACCTGAAATTAAAAAAATACATTGAAAAAAAAATCTGTGGTCAGAGCATTCTCATTGTTATGGATAGACCGTGGGTTCATTTCCTGTCGATAACATTGAAGTTTTTGTGATTTATTCTATCTAAATATAAAAAAAAAAAACAAGTTAAACATGGACGAAATTTAAAAAAAAAACAATATTGGTTCACCCGGTCGAATTTAAAAAGACAGTCGAATTAAGAAACTCCTCCTTTTTGGAAGTTGGTTTAAAAATTAAATTGTTTCCAGGATCGACGGTGGGTCATCCCGCATGACCCTCTCCCAGGGTCGTCAGCTGGAGAGCGACGGCGACGACCTGTTGTGTGTGGCCGCGCCCGCTCACAACACGCTCATCGCGTACGCCACGCTGTACGCCTCTATAGTGGGCTGGGACCTGAGGGCACCCGGTGAGGCATTCATTCATTCTTCTGTCGTACACTTGTTCATTCGGTTATTCATTTATTTAAAATATACTTCAACTTATTTCGTAAAAAACCGCATATTAAGCATGACGTACACATTCACTATTTACGCCATTTTTCTAATATTTTTGTCAATAGTGTACGAAAACAGCTTGCAGTGTCACGACATCCAGACTGAAGTCATACATTGTGAAACAGTCATTAACTTATTGAAAATCTTATTGCTTTTAAAATTGTTAAATAAAATGTTGTTCAAAATATCAGTTTTAACTGCTTTGGTGGCGTGGTCGGTAGTGCATCGGCTTTCGACTCCGGAGTCTCGGGTTCGATTCCCCGGGTGTGTGATCCACAAATGTTTGTTTCGGAGTCTGGGTGTTTTCTATGTATATTATGTATGTATTTAGAAATATATAGATATGTTTATCAGTTGTCTAGATCCCCTAGCACCAGCTTATAGCTTAGTTTGAGCTAGATGCCGTGTGAGAATATTCAAACATATTTATTATTATTATTTATAATGTTTTAAATCCTTTTCATTAATACGAATTTTTCCGTAAAAGCATTTTTTATTATAATTTGATACTGTCGTCATGCGTAATACATAATGTAAAGAAAATACCTTAATGTGTAATATCAGGTAACGCGTGGAAGCTCCAAGGCGACATGAAGCAGGGCGTGATCACGTGCGTGTACGCAGCGGCCGGCGGGTACCTCGCCGCGGGCACGTCCAGTGGGACGGTCTGCGTCTGGGATCTGCGGTTCCAACTGCCCATCACGTCTGTTAGACATCCTAACTGTAAGTATACCTTCATCATCTTCTGTCCATGTGACGCCCACTTCTGGGCACAAGTCTCCCCCAAAGAGCATATACCACTCTGACTGGACAGGTTCGTATAAGGTGCAGTGTCGAGTTCTCCATTATAACATACTTAAATTTATTATTTAAAAAAGAGGGACTCAGTAATAGGATTTTTGCCTGTTTGAATCGGTAAAATATTTGAAGAAAATATTCTAAATATTTGTGTTAAGTGATGCTAAGTCAAAATTCAAGAACGCGTTCCATATGCGCTCCCCGAACATACGACAAACGTCAGCGTACCCGTACTATCTGACATATATGTATAAAGCTAGCTCCACATGTCAGCAGATGCATTAGCAGACAGCATCTCCAGATGCGTCTGCCAACTAACAAGGGAATAGGCGTTATAATACCTGCCACTAACAAGCAAATACCACCCTCTATAAGCCGCGAATTATTTGAGTGGGATAGAACCTTGTCACAATAACCGCTATGTGATGTCATCAATCGCTGAAAAGTACGGATAACACAATCGTATTGTACATAAATCTACGTTACTATGACGTCACCAACATGGCCGCCAGTCCCATTGTCATCATGCGCGGCTTATACACGTTGGCAGACGCGCACCCGCAGATGCCATCAGCTGACGCATTTGCTAAAGTGTGGAGCTTTATAATAAATAATTGATTATTCCAGCGGAGCGTCTCCGTCGCATAGTGGGCAGCGGCGCGGGCGACGGTATCTGGGTGGCGGGCGGGCGCGACGCGGGCGCGTGGAGCCTGGAGTCCACGCAGCGCACACACGTGCTGTGGCCCGCCAACAACTCACTGCAGCCGCTGAACTACACGCCCGCTGTACGTACACCGAATGTTAAGCTAACTTTAATAATATAACTAGATATGCAATGCATGCTGCTAATTGCAAATGTTGAGCGGAGCAAATGTTTTTATTACATATCAGAATCAGAATCGAACACTTTAATTAATTAATCGGATGAAAAAAAAACTATTTTCATTGTTGACGCACGTGTTTCCATGGCAACCATTTAATCATCTGGTTTTTTCGGTGATTATTCCTCGATGGTGCATCCGATTTCGAAAGTCGTTTTTCCGAACCCACCAGCTGCATGTCTTGCACGCGCGTGCCAATTTTGGAATTTCTAGCTAAATGTTAAAGAACTTTTTCGTCGATGTCCAGGACATTTTCGGTGATTATTCCTCCGTGGTCAGCTCTATTTTCATGATTTCAGATATATGCACTCCCGGGTATGATGTCGACCAGCATGCCAAATTTGGTCAAAATAGGTCGACTCGTTTCGGAGGACTAGACGCACAAACGATTTGTCGCCTAAGATTGAGCTCCGCTTCGCTCCGTTCAATAATAATATTTTTTGGACAGTCTTAAACAACGTCATCTAGCCCAAACTAAGCTATAAGCTTGTGCTATGGGATTTAGACAAATGATAAACATACTTATATGGTTCTAAATACATACATTTTTAATCACAATTTATGGATTACACAAATATTTGTTTCGACCCGGGAATCAAACCCGAGACTGTGGAGTCGAAAGCCGATGCACTACCGACCACGACACCGAAGCTATAGCTATCTAATTGTTACACAAAGTTTGAAAAATAAATAGCGTTCCGAACCGACCGTGTCGAACCTTCTTAAAAATGTTAGTGACATACATGAAGCCATCAAGGATACGCTAGAGTCTAGAGGTACATGCCATTTATATGGATTTCTCAAAGGCGTTCGACGTAGTCGTAGTAGATCACAAGCTACTTCTTCGGAAGCTGAATCACGGCGGAATTAGGGGATCATTGTTGAGGTGATGCGATCTTATCTTCAGAATCAATCACAGCTTGTCATCAGCCGGTGCTTCGGATCTGCTCAGAGTGTAGTACCATATGGAGTGCCACAGGGCTCACACATTGGCCTTCTTCTTGTTTTTATAAACGATTTGTGTAAAATTATTAAAACTAACTATGAAAAGATTGCCGACACACGACGACAAATGTTTGTTTCGGAGTTTGGGTGTTTTCTATGTATAATATACTACGTGGGACCAAAACTGTAGTAAAATATTTATTTTTACCCAGGCATCAAACTTCATTAGCGCAATATACTGCGGCACGAGGGAAGGCAACCGTTTCGTGGTGACTGGGGGTTCAGATCTCCGCTTGCGATACTGGGACTTAGACCACCCTGAGGATTCATACGTATTGGTCCATGCGCCTAATGATCAACTGAAACATTCTCCAGGTGCCAAATATAGGTGAGTTTTTAATGTGGCTGTTTTATCTTTCAACTGGATGAACCGAAATAGATTTTTTTTAAATTGAAAGCTACTGCTTCCCAAGTGGTCCAATTTCAATTTGGTCTCACTTCGACAATTATTTGGTCCCAATCTGGTAATTGGAAGTCGGTTTTTGTGTCAATGTTCGACGTGTTTGCGTATGGGATAGGGCCGTCTGTATCTACTAAAGTAAGGCCACCAACGAAAAAAGTAAACAAAGCTTCGGGGGTTGAAAACATTTTTATTGTTTTTGATTCCCTATTCTAATAGCTGTCGTCTGTATTTGACATAGATGATTCGTTGGAATAGTCTGAATCAGACGTATGTATGACAGAATTATATATTCTATCATGTTGACAAAATTGTTGACAATTACGGTACTAAATGTTTAACTTTACCATGTTACACGCAACGACAGCTCTCGTCAACCTACTTATGTCATGGGTAGGAGTGATAAGGACAGATAATAATCCCTCGATATCGTATTGTATCTCAGTAACAGTCCGTTTGTTGACAAAAATTCTCTCGTTTTGTTGGTCTTACTTTTGTATTTGACTTTGATTTAGTGACTACATACTAATTTTGTTTACAGGAGTCGTATAATAGATGGCACCACTGTCATACAAGAATGTTGCAAGTTGAACCCTTCGCAGCCAGCGTCTTTATTAGATGACAATGTATATAGAAGTGTTGAGTCTAGGTCGTTCTATCATATAACCCCCATTACAGACCTTGCTGTTGTTGAGGGGAATAAGCCATATCTAGTCAGTTCTTCGGCCGATGGGGTTATTAATGTGTGGAAATGAGGAGTTTTATGGGATATTTTTTATAATACAGAATGTTACATAATGGTCATAATGGGTTTAAAAAGTTGTCACTCGATTCGGTTTTATATACCCAATGATTTATATATTTTAAAAAGACAGTTATTTTACTAAAGAGTGCCGCGTGAACACTCGAAAACGTCCCAATTGGTACATTTCTTCTTTAAGGCGCGTTTTTGACATAACAATTGAAGCACAAGCATTCCAATTATAGCTATCTTTTTTACTTACTTGCTTATCCTACCCCGAAGAGGCCATACAGGTGGCCAAAGTCCGCCGGGCGCCACTGGAAATACCTTTTGGTGTCGCTAGAGACGCCGGACCAATGGATATGGGAGCGGCCGCGGTCTCGCGGAATTAAAAATAAAAAGTGCTTATCCTATCTTTTATACTACTCATTAGGTACTTGTCAACGTTGTGCATCATAATTAGGTATACATCAGGATCAGATTATGACTGTCATTTACTAAGAACGAAACATATCTAGACAATTATAATATCATACTATATACCCATTATGTAACATTCTGTATATATCGCTATGGATTGCAATTTCGATGTCTTCCAGCTGTCTAGAGATGTAACTCAATTGGTTAGAGCATCCCTCCCTGAAAAAAACACACAGAAAAAACAAAGACAGACTGAAAATCCAGTTTGGAATGGACGACCTTCGTTTCTGTGATTATAAAAAAGTAATTATACAATAGTGTTAATAGACAGTCTATATTTCATAACAATTATGATTTAACTAATTTCTCATTTGCAGTGTATTTTTAGGCCATCTTTTTTCAGACACTAAAAATACCTAAATATATATTTTGCAATTTTTGATATAGGTAATTCCATTTTTTTTGCAAAAATCACCTTAATGCAAAATCGAGACACATCAAACCATAGTTTACCAAGACTGCTGAAACAATGTTTTTGACTTGACTATTTTTATTTAAGACTCGTAATTAGGTAATGTAATTTAGTGATTCATTCCGTCCAAAACCGTATGAAGAGACGTTCGGTTTTGACTTTTATCTAGTGAATTTTATACGATATATGATAATTGATTAGTTATATGATTCTAAGCTCTAAATTGCATTGTTAATAATTTTATGTAGGATAATAATAATATTTCAATAGTATGTAGTCGGCTTAATACAGCCCAGCGTCGAATACCAAATACTGAATTACCAATTACTTACTGAACCAAAGAGATATCCCAGAACACATTTGGTCATGTGTCAATAGCTTAGATAAATGTATTCTTTATCTAAGGACAATAGCGTACCCCACGACGCGGGACTTTCATTCCGACCAAACCCCCGAAGTGGCCACACAGGTGGCCAAAGTCCGCCGGGCGCCACTGGAAATACCTTCTGGTGTGTACCAGAGACGCCCGCAGCAATGTACATAGGAGCGGCCGCGGGCAAAAAGGACAATAGGGTAGATGACTGTCAAATCAAATTAGAATCTTTTTAGCAAATGTCAACACGATAGACATCAGAGGATTTTTTTTATAAAAAATGGATTTTTGCGGAGCGCGTGGCTGGTGGCCTTTTAGGTTACCTCTGGCACTGGGCAAAAATCCAGGTCTAAACGCTCAATTGCAATACCGAACAACGTTTGCTTATCCAGCACCGCGAACTAGTTCAGAGTAACTAGTTCTTCTGTGCGGGAAAAATCAAGCATTACCTTGACATTGGCGAAATCATCGATGAACATCGATGGGGCCACGTTATAAAAAAATAAGAAGTGTATGAAAATATGAACACTGACGTCACTATTATGTACGGTCAAATCCTTAACTATTAGTAATTCAATTGATGATTAACAATAAATAAAATAAAGATAATAAGATGAAATACAATAAACGTCATAGTTTGCGATTATTTATTTAAGAAATACATTTATTTATTTTTTTGTTCTAGACATCTACCCTCATTTCCTACGATATTCATTTGCACAATTATTTTTTTAATGTACCTATATATTCCTTTGGTACAGACATTTTCTCTTTAAATGTGATTAGTTGTGTAATTCCATTGACTGAAGTCGTCCCTGGCGCTGCTAGGGTGAATGAATTGTATTTTTGACGAGTAAAAAATACTATAAGAATGATTACGCGGGTCTAGTTCTCATATAGATTTATTATCGATAGCAGTAAGTTCCTTTAGATATATTGTAACCTGTGATCTTTATTCTATCCTATAGTACACAGCTCAAAGGTACGTATGTTCTACTTATGCTACATCCTACATATTAATCTATTCACGAGAAAATAACGACTCATCGTTGTCACTTACCTTAGCCTATAAGCCGCGCAAGATAACTTTGCAATTGGCGGCCATGTTGGTGACATCATAGGGACATAGATTAACCTACAATACTGTTGTTATCCGTACTTTTCAGCGATGGATGACGTCACGGAGCGGTTATTGTGACTAGGTTCTATCCCACTCACATCGTGCGCGGCTTTTAAGTACGATTAGGTAATGTGAACACGTTTTTCTAAATCAATTACATAGATCGTAGCCAATCAGAAAGCCAGTATTATAGGTTTTTACAAAAAAAAATACTAGCCTCCTTATTCACAATGAAAGGTTATTATTGGCTAAAAACTATGTTAGTTAAAAATGCTCTGGTTAAATCCAGAAGACCTCCCTGAAGTGCCCCTTTTTTATGATAATCGGTACCTATTTTAAACCTGTGATAATTCATTAAACCGAAGAAAACCTCTGAATAATAATTAAATTTTGACTTTAGTATGAATACACTTTTACTTTACAGCTGCATTGAGTCATTATTTTCTTAACGCGAATACATTATAGGTTTGGACACAATACCTTTGCGCTTGCACTGTAGACTTATAAGAATAATGTTATTGCTTAAACTTGCGGCACGTTAAATTGGCAACCGTGTTATATTCAACGAATAGTTAAATTGTGAAAAAATAATTTTTTAATGTATAATTATTTTATTATTTCGACTTTTTTTATGTATTTTCTTTTTTGCCTTTTTCTATGTACTGTAAATACTTATATTCCCCTTGGTTACTTCTGCAGCGGTATATTGAATACTCAACAAATCCACACTAAGATCTCACTAGGTGAATTCGTGATTATAAGTATTCTAATAACCATTGAAATAATTTAGAGCTGCAGTAAAAAGGAGAAAAAATAATAATATTAAGTATTACTACATACAGATAATAGCATTGATAGTGATTTGGTGACGCTCCGACCATATTATTATAAGTCGCGTCTCATTCAATCTCATTGGTAGATTCCTAAACACACTTATAGAACGCGACTTGGCCTCGGGGCCCCCATTGGCCTATTCTAGAATCTGTCTGTCGCGAGTATCTGATTGGCACATTCGGTCCGCCAAAGCCCGCCGCATGTCTATTGTCTATGCGCGGATGTCTGATAGGTGTGAATGTTGCTTTATTAGGGATTTATTAATTCTTTGACCAGATTTTGTACGACCGATGATAATGTGGTCGGAGCTAAACAAAATAGTGATAGGCAACAAAGATATGTACTATTTTTATAATAAATAAATTAATTTTATCTTTGTTTTTTTTTGTGTCTCATCCCATAGTTACCATTTGTAAAGCAGCCCACACATTGACAGACCGCCTTTTGACTGCCTCGGTGGCTCAGTGGTATGAGTATGCGACTGCCGCCCCTGAGGTCCCAGGTTCGATTCCGGGTCGATTCGAATTATTTGTGTGATCCACAAATGTTTGTTTCGGAGTTTGGGTATTTTCTATGTATAATATGTATGTATTTAGAAATATATAAGTATGTTTATCAGTCGTCTAGATCCTATAACACAAGCTTATATTAGCTTAATTTGGGCTAGATGACGTTGTGTGAGAATGTCCAAAAATATTTATTTATTTTTTATATTTATAGACCCCGATCGTTCGAGATCGACGGCCTTTTTTGTTCGATTTTCAATCTGATCGTCTGATTGCAGGCGGACTTTTGGTGTGTGGGTCCCTTTTTAGGGTTCCGTAGTGCTCTGAAGTCTTGGAACCCTTATAGTTTCTCATGTCTGTCTGTCCATCTGTCTGTCGACATTCCTCCCAAACATGAAACACGCAACTCTTCTGGCCTGTTTCTGTAAGGACGGCAGGTGACTATCCCGCCGGCCTCAGGCCCCGATCATGGAGGTCGATGATCTTGGGCGTAGATGAGTCTGCGGCGCCCTCGCCTCTATATATAGAAATGGGGGATGTCCCCCTTAGCTCTTGAGAACTGCTTATGCTCCAATGATGGTTGACCCCTCTATGGATAGCCCTCGATCTGAGGCAAGCCAGAAAATTTGACTTAGCCCTAAAGGGTCAAAAGTTATAGGCCAAAACCTATGGCGTGGTGCGGCGCGAAGCACCGCGCAAGACACCGAGTCATGTCATGAAGGATGTCAGCTGTGCGACTTTTAGAGACATCGATAAATCCTAAAAACCGATCATGAATATCGGTTCCAAAATAATATCGGAAAATCAGGCATAATTGTTCGCGGTGGCTAACGTCCGGAGTTTCGTCAATTATAGCCACAAAATCCGCGGTTTTAATTTCGAACTCGACGCGAGTTTTTATTACATCGGCTACAGAGTGAATAGTATCGTTTTGAATTGTAAATGATAAATAACTCGGCCCGGGTTTGTCGCTCTGCTGATGTTGCATAATGCTTTTCCAATTTGCTATCATATTTCGATAATAATGAAACTAATTCTAAAAAGTTACCTCTATTTAATGAATCTTTGGACTCATGTCATGTCCTCTAAAAGGCAATTACTGTTGCGCTAAATGACAAACTACATCTACAAGTCTTTGAAAAATACTACGGTTTTGGTCAACTTGCTGATTGTGTTTTGAAATTTCTTCAGCAAATTAACGTGACAAGTGAGTCTCTATGCGCTGTTTACCGAAATTCGTAAAAGAAATTAATGCACTCAAATGTTTTTGTGATTGAGAGTGTCTTTTTATTGAGGTACTTAAATTATTTAAATCTTCGTAACCCATAGTATTCCATGCGCTATTATCGTTCGAAAAAAATATGCAACACCTACAATATAGGTAACCTATTGGAATGTGAACGTCCAGTAATCCAACTGGTTTTGTAAACAGTTCTATTAAACTGACGCTTATGAGTTTTACTTACTTTAGAAATACACAGGTCTGGGGTTGATTTAGGAGAAAAAACGTAACGACTTTTTCTGATCAAAACTTAATGACTTTACCTTTTGGTCTCTTAATAAAACGTTACAGCACCTCAAATCATCACAAGGCACAATGTCTTCCATATTTAACACTAAAATAAACTAATTCACAACTTTTAAACAATAAAAAACAATTTTGAAAAAAAATTCACCCACACGAAAAAGCAATTTACGCGGAACTGACTGAAACAAACGCGGACATAGCTCGCGCGCCCAGCGACCCGTACGTTGTTCACAGCCAGTGTCTCCATGTACACGGTAATTACCGTAAATGCACCGTAATCTGGTCGCAGTCTACCGTCAAGGTAATAATGATATTACCGTGTCATATGTCACCGTATTACTATAATAAATAACGTAGTGTGTGTATAAAATACTCCCTAAACCGAATCTCAGCTTTACTTTTCTAATGACAACACTGCTCTTCGATGACGGGGATTCCCCCAACCTTGAATTTGAATTTGTTAGTTAGTTGATTACCTCTAAGTACGGACGCGTATTGAAGTTTCATAGATTTGTTTTAATATAGTAGGTATAGTTTATACCTAGCAGGTGATTACATATTTGAGCCGTTTGGGGTTGAGACACTGGGGTCATGGGGTCCGAGTGCTCGCCGCCTTTATAGAGACATTGCTAAACGCCTAATCGATGCTTCTCAGGACCAGAAGGCTGGCTATTTTCTGGCCCAAAGAATAAGTATCGCCATCCAACACAGCCAGCACTGGGAACCTTCCCAGTCGGCAATGACGCGGAGGATCTTTTAAACGATATTTTGTAATGTAAATATTTTTAGTATGTATATTTTGTATATTGTAATTCTTATTGTAAATAAATGTTGGTATTGTTAGTGCAATATAATTGGTAAATTGGAAGAGATGGAGAGCATTTTTGGCCAAGTAAATGACATAAAACCAAAAAAGGAACAAAATTCTAACTGAAACCATAAAGGAAATATAAAAATTGTGTTGATTTCAGACCTACTAATGAAATGCTATCTAAATTTAATAAATCAATTTACGAAAAAGATATTGTTATGATAGGAGAGTCAGATTCCGATTAAATATTGTTTAGTAGTTGGTCATGTTTTTTTTTGGTACTTATCAAATTAATAATAAAACATAAGTACCATAATTTGGAGTTTATTTTCATCATAATTTAGTTTTACTTTAAAAAAATACACGGTAATTTGCACGGTATCGTCACAACTTATCTACCGTAATTTTAGCGGTAAACACCGTATTTTTACTCTTGCAACACGGTAATACTAAATTTATATATGGAGACACTGTTCACAGCATGCATTCCAGGCTTTTTAGCGAGAAGAAATTGCTATACCAACCTACTAATTATTGTGTATGCATAGCGAAAATATCCATAGGTGTGAAAGAGAAAATGCAAGCCCGATTAGCCGGGAATGCATTGCGTCTACTTACACCTTGTGCGAGCGAGATGGCATCCGCGCGCTCACACCGTACAGTACACAACACATAGCGTACAGTTCGGTTATAGGTGAGCGCGCGAAATTTTGAAATGTTTTAGGGTGCAAAATTTAATTTCGTTTTGGACGCATTCCGGGCTTATGTGAATGTATGGAACATTCGCCACTGTGACAACCTTTGCCTTTTTTGGCGCCGGTTCACCCCGAGAAACCCACTGTTTTGACTGCTGTTTGGTCTCCGGTGTGTGGTGGTGGATCCATGTTTCGTCCACAGTTACGAATCGGCGCAAAAACTCTTCCATATTGCGGTTGAACAACGCCAAAAATTCCTGCGAAATTGTTACACGGTTGCGTTTGTGATAGGTTGTGAGCAAACGCGGCACCCATATACATAGTAACTATTTAGTAATCTGTGCCCATATTGTGGAAAGCTTTCTCATACCCAAGTGTTCATTCAAAATTGAAACCAGTGAGCTATGTGAGATGCCTATGGCTCCCACAATCTCTCTCACTTTCAATCTCCGATCGGCTAAAACCAAATCGTGGATTTTTTCAATGGTTTCGGATGTAGAGACCTTAACTGGGCGTCCAGAACGTTCCGCATCTTCCGTGTTTGTACGGCCTCATCTAAATTCAGTAAACCACTTCTTGACCATGGAAATGGATGGTGCAGAGTCCCCATAATATTTATCAAGCTTAGCCGTGGTTTGAGTGATGGTTTTTTTCCGCAAAAAATAATGCTTATTTCATTTTCTTCTCAAAAAGCGCGCTAGTCTGCTATCAACATTGCTATGCATGCTCAATGACGGTTTTATAATTACATTTAGACACGGGATGCACGTATATTGTGGCTTTTAAAAACGGCGAGACAATGCTACTGTCTAATGTCAGTACTGTCAGTTACTGACATATTGGTTTTGAGGCATGTGGGGGAGAAAAGGATACATGAATTTCACGTAGTTACCGTTAGTAAAATTGTATTACTTTAAGACATACGTGAAATATAAGTAATACCAAAACTAACATAATTATTGTCATCTTTATTCAAGATAAGAAAATATTAGAAGAAATATATTTTTAACAATCCATAATTAACAAAATAATCACTAAATAAAATATAATTAAAAAAAATAATTTAATCCTCTTCATTACCCCGAAAATTTCATCTGCATTTCGTCAGTAACTTTAACAGTTCCATGTAACGGGTAGCGAGCCAAAGGCTAGAAAATAATAGTTAGCCAAAAACTAAACTTAAATTTTTAAATACAAAATAACAAAAATCACATTTTTATCGTTTAAAAATAAAAAATGATTATATTTATTCATGCTAAATTCCTTCAAACATAATTACCTAGTTTGTTTCTTTTTTGTGTTCTCGTTGTTTCTGAGCTTTTGTGTGCAAAATATATCCTAAAGTTGATGAATTTTTCAATAATTACACGGATAAGATTACCTGTGGTCAAACGTGGGATGTTGTTCAATACGAGTACAATCTATACTACTACGAGTATTACAAAGAGGAAAGATTTGTATTTTTGTATGTAATGAATAAACTCAAAAACTAATGTGCCGATTTCAAAAATTCTTTCACCATTGGAAAGCTACATTCACCCTGAGTAACATAGGCTTACTTTTTATCTCGGTATTGTGTTCCCACGAAAACCGGGAAATCACGAGGGCGGAGCTGCGGCGATCAGCTAGTAATTAATAAAGAACACATGTACAATTTGCCGATGTTTATATTAAATTAATACCATGACTAGAAAAACATAGCGACGCATGAAAGGCAAAAATGACCAAGCGACATATTGGCAACTTTACACCAGAGCAATTTAAAGTTTTTTTTTATGAAAAAAAATCTTTAAATTGCCTTGAATTGATCTTTACAAATCGCCTATAAATCACAACGACATTATTCCAACGAATTTTAAATGTACTTTAAAGGCTTCATGAACTGGCATTTAAAGAAAATGTTTTTTTTTCAATAGTTAAAGAAATAGTGTCGGTTAGTAATAATTTTATCAAAATCTCTAACGGGTAAAAGTTACTTACCGACAACGAAATTTCATAATCAAACAAGTAATGTTAGCTAAATCCCATAACTTTGTGATTGTGTTTAAAGTAAAATGACGCATCCAGAAGTAATGCACGTTTGTCATTTAGGTAACATTATTTAAATAGAAAACAGAAACACTTTTCTGCCAGGCAATTTTAGTTATATTAAAAATTAAATACAGTTAGTTTAGGATTTTTTTGACCAAGTAACAATGAATTTAGGTTTCAGTACACAAAATCTTTGATTTTGTTGGGTCGAAAATTCCCTGGATCGGATCGATCCCCTTTTTTGGGGATCGGTTGTACGTTCGCCTAGAGTATGACAGGCGGTACAGACGCGTTAATACTGGAGACAACTCAGCTGCACATTTTCGTAGCACCACCGCCGGAATGCCGCCAGGGCCACTGGCTTACCTAGGGATCGTGTGATACGAGTACCGGCGGATAGTTTGGCGGTCACGGTGAACGCTACTCTGTTAAACAGACCACTGCGAACCTAGGCCGTCAAAACCATACGGGGGTACCACACGATCTCCGGAGAGGCTGCATGTCTCCTAGCCGGGACCCCTCCATGGGACCTGGAAGCGAAAACCCTTGCGTCATTGTTTCAATGGCACAAGGAGGCGCTGGAGACGGACCACAGGCCTGCGACTCGAGAAATCGAGGAACAGCGGTCCCAACTCCGCCAGGATCTCATGGAGACTTGGAGGTTGCGACTTGAACAACCAAAGTGGGGAACTACCGTCATCGGGGCGGTGAGACCGATCATGGATAAGTGGCTGCAGAGGCGGCATGGTGACCTCACGTATCGTGCGACGCAGATCGTTACCGGGCATGGATGCTTCAGTAGCTATCTGTTTCCATCCATCGTGAGGTCACACCCCGGTGTCAACACTGCGAGGTTTCCGACGACGACACCGCACTCTACACGTTGGTGGAGTGCTGAGCGTGGGCGAGTCAGCGCCGGAACCTCGTAGTGGGTCTGGGCGTGGATATCCTCTCGCTGGAATCCATGCTCCAAGCCATGGCCAGCGCGAGTAGGTGGAACGCAGCCGTGTCCTTCTGCGAGCAAGTCATGCTCGCGAAGGAGGCGGCCGAGAGGGAGCGTACCCCTCCCCGCCGAGTTCCGTAGTCAGCGGCGAGGGCGCAGACTCATCTACGCTCAAGACCATCGACCTCCATGACCGGGGCCTGAGGACGACGGGATCGCCACCCGCCGTCCTTACAGAAGCAGGCTAGAAGGGTTGCGTGCTGCGGGGCCTTTACCCCATAGCACGCAACCAGATTCACTCACTGACGCGGGATAAAACTCTACCCCAACTACGCGGGATTCTCATCCCGAACAAACACCCGCGGCCTTGGGCCTTGGGAATTAAAAAAAAAGGGCCACTGGCTTTCCGCGTGTCGAGTGACTATAGCACTGCCCGGAACTCACATTGCCTGATAACAATATCAGGCATAGTTTGGTCACAGTTGGCGATGGCGGGGGCCTGCAGGCCACGGTTTTCGACCCGGGAATTAGCCGCAAAGAGGTGTGCGAGCATGTCCGCCTTCTCTTGGGCTTTGTGAGCCAGTGACCCATCAGGATGACGCAGTGGTGGCAGCGAGGGTTGGCAAAAATTAGACTACGACCTGGACAAATTGGACTGGCGATCTAGATGGTTTTTGTAAGTTGTCAGTATCCACGACTGCCCGTGGGATGGGATGTGAGCTCCTGACCAAGCCGCGCGACGCGCTGGGCATCCGCTCTCTTGAAGGCCCTCTTGCTGAACCTAGTGGCCCTATTGTAAGCTGTTTAGAGGTGGTCCACGTTCAGGTCACGTGCCGCCCGAGCCCTGACCCAGGCACATTCACGCCCGAACCAGGCGCGAGCTTTGCGGATACTGGCGACATTCACTGATGATGAGGGTTATAATATTCTATCCCTAGACTGATCTCGCCAGAAACGGCAGCAGCGCTATCCGAAGGCGCCTTCCCTACAAAGCAGCGCTGGCTCCACGGGACGGACGCAAAGTAATCGCGGAGACCGTCCCAGTGTGCCGACGAGTAGTGCCATTGTCGTTGAGTCATTTGGTCGGTATTCGAAAAGCCTTGTTGTCCCAGTGTCCCCTGTGTGGGAGCGGTAGACGCACACGTAGATTTGGCTCATAGAGCCATGATTCACGTGTAGCCAAAGGACAGTGTAGGAGGGGTTCTCTAGACAGCGCAACCGGTGGCAGCAAACGTCCGCCCTAACGAACACGCACACTCCGGCTTTGTCGCGAAATTGTTTCTCAATGACAAAACCCGGGTAACAGAGGTAAGACGTGTCGTCAGGGCGGCGTATCTGTGTCTCCGTTAGGAACATAACAGAAGGCCGTGCCGTCTCTAGGTGATGGTGGACGATATCAAGGTTCGCATGGAGTCCGTGGATATTCCCGAACTCCATCTCAAACGAAGTCAACTTTGTGGGGTTTCTAGGGGCCGCTGTGTACCGTCTATTAATTTGTTGCACTGTCATGGTGAGATATGGAGAAGCGTGAAGATAGGACGATATTTGGTTCGGCAGTAAGTGACAAAGTGCAGAGGCTAGCTTCGTCTAGAATCGTGTGGTTAGGTCGGAGCCGACCCGCCAGACGAAAGTGCTCCCAAACCCCTTGATGCAAGGCCGCCGCTACCCCACACCGGTTACCACCCGGAGCGGCGATCCCACATCAGGATTATCAGCAACATGTGGGGCAGCCTCCTGGGGTGGTTGGTCTCAGGCGGGCCCCATGACTATGTTGCAGGTGGTCGCGGCAACGCCGTTGCTAAGAGTTTCTCTGGCCGGCGAATCGACCCACACCACCCACACTAGACTCCTTTTCGCCCCCACTGGACCCATGCCTGCCGCACCATACATCGCCCCGGGCCGACAGTGCAGCTGCTGGACCCCTAACGCAACCCAGCCTGGGCTGGGTTACTTGGGGGGCTTTAGCACAGCTGCACGGTGGTACTCCCCTGGACCAACACTGTTGTACCACCTGGTATCCACGTAGGGGCCGAAGCCACCACATGGGTACCGTAATCTACGAACCTTGTCCGTTAATCAGCAGGTGCGCCACTAGCAGGTGAGGTCGCTGGGGCCCGATAGATGTAAGAAGGGCCCCTTTGCACCCTCGATTACTTATCTCAAGCTATAAGTCACTACGCGATGAAGTAGGTACCTACTATGTGCAGTACGCGAGAGCACACGAGTCACCATGCGACAGTTCGATGAACACTAATCGATATTTTATTGACTAACAGCCATAAAAACACTTGTTACAACGCGTATAAGCGACAATATAAGATAAATGTAACAGGAATAAACATGTTTTTATACAAATTTCATATCAGAAATTGACAATGACAAAAGTATTAAAAAAACGGTAGGTAAAATAGTACCAAACGACAAAATTATATTCATTTTAGGCAGGACAAATACTACTATATAAGGTTTTTTAGTGCGTCGCGCTTAGGAAAAAAAACTAAATGAAAATAAGTGCATAATTACGGCTTTAATGGTTAATTAAAAAAAAAATAACTAGGTAAAATTTCTTAAGCAATATTCATACCGTAGACAGTAGAAGGTAAAAATTACTAAATGTATAAACACGTTAATTTGAGTCAAAGCAGAAATTACTAAGTGTAAGAAGTTAAATTCGAATACCATACCAAGTGAAAGTTATTCATAAATTCTTCTTTAAACTTTCGCGTTTTGTACACATTATAAACTAAAGACTAACGGGTCTTTTACGCGATTATTGAGATATATACATACCTCTTGGTACACTTAGACAGGATGTTGCCGTTATCTTAAGGAAGGCGAAGCCACCTAGGCCTAATATCACCACGGAAGAACAGCAGGCACTAAAAGAGTTACGTTCTAATACGAATATTTTAGTGCTGAAAGCTGACAAGGGTAATTCTACTGTGGTGATAGACTCGATGGACTACGATGGGAAAATAAAAAACCTACTTAGTGACGCTGCAGTTTACAAACCAGTGACTTATAACCCGACGGCCAGAGTCACCAAACGTATACGTGCGGTTATTAAGGACCACGAGGAACTGTTTGACAAGGATGTGTTTGAGCGTCTACATAGACCTATGGCGGTCCAACCACCAAAGCTATATGGTTTGCCTAAAGTACATAAGGAGAATGTACCCTTGCGCCCTATTGTGAGTCAAATCAACTCACCAACGTATTATTTGGCGAAACACATAGCCAAGGTACTGCAACCATTAGTAGGTAACACCACATCCTTCGTTAAAGACTCTCGGCATTTTGTGGACATAATCAAGAGTGTGAAAGTGGAACCGGATGAGGTGATGGTGAGTTTCGACGTGGAGTCACTCTTCACCAACGTTCCCGTTCAAGATTGCCTTGAGGTCATCGAGAAGAAACTGAAGGACAATGGTCTATCCAACAAATACATTGTTCTACTTAGACATTGCCTAGAGGGTAATTATTTTCTTTATGGTGGACAGCATTACCTCCAAATCGACGGAGTGGCCATGGGTAGCCCTGTAGCACCGGTGATGGTAAACATTTGGATGGAACACATTGAAGATTCCATAGACATGCAGTTAGCACAGGTGAAACTGTGGAAGCGATATGTGGATGATGTCTTCTGTATTATGAGAGGGGGCCCAATAGAAGTAGAACAATTTTTAAGCCACTTGAACTCCATACACTGGAACATCCGGTTTACTCGTGAAATGGAGTTGGACAGATCATTGGCTTTTCTCGATGTCAAAGTAACAGTGAGAGGGAGTGGTTCTCTCGGACACACTGTGTACCGCAAACCCACACACACGGACAAGTACCTGAATGCCTGTTCACATCATCATCCGAGACACTTGAGATCCGTTGCGGTGTCGTTGGTAAGTCGAGCCTATGATCTTTGCGACCCTGAACACTTACAGAAAGAGCTCGCTCATGTTCAGGAAGTGTTGAAGCAGAACGGGTATCAGGGACATACACAACACCGTGAAAGGAACAAGGTACAACCCTTGGGAGTAAGCAGAGCACCAGCATTTATGCCGTACGTGAAAGGAGTGACGGACAAAATTGGAACAGTACTACAAAGATACTCCATTAAGACTGTATATAGGCCACACTCCAAAGTCGTAAACCACCTGCGAACCCCTAAAGATACCATTCCTCTACAGACACCGGGTGTTTATAAGGTAGACTGCAGCTGTGGTAGTTCATACATCGGACAGACCAAACGTACTATCGCTGAGAGGGTCAAAGAACACATCGCAGCTGTAAAAAACCGCCAAATAAACAAGTCTGCGATTGCCGAGCATTTGTTGGAATCGGGTCCCAACCACTGGATTGAACTCCACAAGCCACAAGTCCTATCCACTGACGGACACTATTACTCCACAATAGTGCGGGAAGCCGTCGAAATAAAAAAGTATCCCAACTTTAACCGGGAAGATGGATATCGACTATCGACGTCGTGGAATCCGGTGATCAGCAAATGTACTCGCCGCCTCACCGAACGCCCGCGTGCTGATACTATCAGTGTGGTATGCCGTAGTGGCTCTCCGAACACAATAGTTAGTGACAACGAAGTGAGGGTAGTTGAACAAACCCGCACTTCACGAAGACGACGATGAGCTGAAGCCAGTCCACCCGTGACCACGGCTCTTGTAACAGGGCCGAAACGTCGGGTAATAAAGAGGTATGTATATATCTCAATAATCGCGTAAAAGACCCGTTAGTCTTAAGTTTATAATATTCATAAATTGGTAAAATTTTTGTCGCTTAGTCGCCGAAATCAGTGAAAATGTGACTTTTTTTTAATTACCAAGCGACAACAAAATCCATCTTAGCGGTACGAGAGTAGGATCAATCGACGCAGAATTTTTTTCTGATTTCAGTGATATATACCTATAACTCAATATCGCCTAAAATGTCGCTTGGTCAATTTTGCCTTTCAAGCGTCGATAGGTAGGTACCATAATGCCCTAACCTCCCCTATCATCATGTGACAAACATCGTTTGCCAGCCACATAAAAATCAAATAAAATACATTTCTGTTTAAACTTACGCATGAAATGATACATTTTTATTTTTCACGGATGCGGTGTAATTTACAAAACGTCTAAAACACATTAAGGCTTTTCCACAGCATTTATCGTGACTAAATAATTAAATTGTAAATGCTCAGACTAGAAGAAGAATATAGACGGAACATGTAGAATGAACACGTGAAGCCAAATGACACTTTCAATGTGTGCGTGTGACTCCGATTTCCGTGTACCTATACTACTAACGGCGTGTGCGTAATGTTGCCAGCAAATGAAAAATCTCCAAAAAAATCTTAGTGGACATATATGATGGATAATTAATATTTGTTATAGTAAATGTTATCTGCAATTATTTTATATCATTTACACAAATGATTATTATGATATGTGCCTAAAATGGGTAAGTGTTAAAATAAATGAAAACGTGATAAACACTGAGTAAACACACTTTAATTATAATAACTTTATAATAACTAGATTTCAAAAAAATTCCCATAATTAAAATAATCCTTTTTAAGATGAATGAACAAAGCTCCATTCCAGTGTAAGTACAAGTTACAGTCAACAACAAAAGTTGATTAGCACAAAAATATTTATTATTCTTTTTTACATCCCAATGCATGTGCCACAGCAATGTACTAGTAATTTTAGAATCCCCAAGGACAAATTAATATATTTCGTGTTTTGTTTATGATTTTGTGATCGGTTTAACAGCTATAGTGATCAACAGATAAGAATTATTGGTTAAGCTACTTTTGTCGTTGACTATACATGACGTAGATATCAATAGTCGTTAGGTTAAGACTAAGGCCTTTGTAGTGTTGAAATTAGTACTGAAATTAAAATACTGACACAGTAACATAAATAAATTGGATCAGAACACAGGCTGGGAGGTCAGACAGCAGGCAATTCCAAGATTGCCGAAATACCCAAGCCACGTATTAAGTAGATCCCGGACACAGATATGATCGGGAGTTCGGGACTAACGCACGAATGATGATGATGATAATTAGAAACATCGAGCTTGTCAACATTGATGACACTGATTTTTTTTACTCAGTACTTTATAATTCCCATAAATACTGCAAAATATTTTGTGGAAATGATGAAAACATTATGGCAACTCTGTATAGTATGGCGGAGGTTTTGTGTTCCTAGTTTGTGCAACTAAAATATTTAGAAAAATGTTATGAAATCTAATAAGAAATAGTTAATTACTTATGAAACGATAATCCAGCATTCTTCCTATGAATAGTTGAAGTGTTTTTACACCTTTTCACCACACAATACGGCATATTTATAATATTTTGTTCAACCGTGACCGCACGTGCGTACACACTCGCTGCTCACAAGGAGTGCGAGCGAAATGGTATCCCATTCAGTGTTGCCAACTCAGTTTTTTAAAGAGAGCAAGAGTACCTTCGAAAAAGAGCTAAAATAGAGCTAAATTTTTGGAAAAAAAAGAGCTAAAATAAAAGAAAAGAAAACAAAAGAAAGTGGCGCACATTGGGAGAGGCCTATGTCCAGCAGTGGACTGCAGTAGGCTAATTGATTGATTGATTGAAAAGAAAGTTTAAAATCAACATTTTAATTATTAATATAGAAAAACATAACATGATATTATTTTTTGTTAGATTAATGAGAGTTTTTTTTATTCGTCGTCCGAACTATCGAAATTGTGGGTTACTAATTGTAATCCACTTGTGCTTGGTCCTGAGTTTTCCACATCATATGTTGCCATGGTACCAATTTAATTTATGACTTCTTTTGGCACTTCATAGTCATTTTTTGTCCGTCGTAATCCAGATCTGACAGTTAAAATCGCATTGGTGGTGTCATTTTTAAGTCGATTTCTAGATTTGATTTTGACAATATTTAGTTGGCTAAATACTCTTGCTACTTCTCCGTTTGACCATGGCAATGAAATCATTGCAAGAGCAAAAGAACAAAGTTCTTTGAAGGGATTTATGTCAGCCGCATTTTTGTACTCGAAAACTTCAGTCCAGAATGCAATTGTGTTCTCCTTCTTTTGCCATGGCACCAGGGTTATGCTGTTCCATTGCATTTCTACTTTACTGATAAATTCTTCATCGTGGCCCATATCCTGCACCAGTGGTGCAATATTCTCTTTGACTTGTTTTAAAGTGTTTGAAACTGATAATTGGTTCACTTTTTTTAAAATACAGTAGTTGTCTGGCAACCTTTGTTTGAGCTGTTTAATTAACGCTATCGTAAAATTTACGCACTTTTCTCGGAATTGTTTTTCATCTTCTGCTGAAAATCGATTAGTGTTTCTGATCTCTTGAAGTTTGCTCTCTATTCTATAATAATAAATAATAATAATAATAATTTATTACCAAAAAAAACCTATTTACAATACATTGCCGGTGGCCCCACACTAGGCAAGCCTGTCCTGTGGGTGTTCAATAAATCATTTTTTTCGCATTTAATTCACATCGAAAATAGCAGCAATACGCTTTGGTTTTGTCATTACTAACTTCTTTCAACCAACCTTCAAAAGCAGTCTCGGAGAGCCATTCTTTACGGAACTTTTGTGTGTATGGCCTACTCGATGACATTTTGCTTGTTGCACTTTCCTATACTAATTTATTGTAATTCGCACTACAACTACACAAATAATCAACACAGTACTCCACCACGATCGAACACCAATTACCAAAATCAAAGAATGAATTATCGAACGAAACGTAGTACATAAATGAAACGAACGAAATAAAACTATACGGTAATTCCCCGCCCGTAGTTCAAATCACAGACTAAATATGGCTCGATCTATTATTTTACTCGTTGGTCTGCATGAAATTCGGATACACACCTAACATTTTGAAGAACAGAAGTTTGTTTTTCATGCATTGGAATGGAGCTGAAATTTTAAAATTAAAGAGCTAAAGAGCTAACATCGTTTTTATGGAGCTGATTAATTGAAAACAGAGCTAAATTTAGCTCTAAAAGAGCTAAATTGGCAACACTGATCCCATTGCTATATAGTATCCCTTTTGGCGGCTACACTCGCTAGTTCTATTCGTTCCGTCCGTCTATGTTATTCTTTTAGTCTGAGTGTATATTTTGAAGCGACCTGTCACCGCTTTGGTTGCCGAGTTAACTTTAACTAAACATAATGAAGGTAATTATTACCTTCATTTTCATCCTCATGTGCCACACCTAGATACGAACAACGCATCAGCTTATTCAAATTTTGACAGAAGTCAACTGACAGTTGCCTGTTGTCAGGAGCAGATTTTCCATTTCAATAAAGAGGCGGGAAATACAAAAAGTCACGGATTTCTTGACCAGCCCTCGTAACATGTAGGTACATAAAGTGGGATATCGGAGCTTTAGTTAGAGTCTAGCTGTTGGTGCAGTAAAGTTGATGTTGATGATGACCACATTATACCCACACCACCAATATCCCATCTTTTTTAATTACTATTTATATCAATATTTTACAGATATTCTTACACTGTGCAGATACAATGTGCCGTTTTGGTAACAAATGACGGGGTAAGAGTGTATCTCAGATTCATTCATCATTTTTCTATTTTAGCCTCTAGCGCCCTCTCAATTCTGCACAACATAGGTGCATAAGACATTCCGCGTCCGACATGCGACACTGCGGTACAGTTTCTGCATTGAATTGCACCTTTATGGCGTGCATATTTGAGAGAAAGAAGAAATAAAACTTTTCATTATATCCATTTATTTCACTGCTTTGTGACACTGCTTGTAACCAAACATGGCTTAGTATGATGTGCTTACTTTTATGTTGCCTGACGTATCGATCAGTTTTCTACTCTAAACTGCGATGCGGCTGATCTTCGATATTTTTCATGTCGTGCCATCTGACCTCCACAACCCATTGGCGATATCGAAGTTCGCAATCACAGTCCATATTTTCGTTTAATTTCCGTGAAATTTCAGATACTTGTTGTTTTACTGCTATAAAATCCAATACTTCGTTCCAATTCCAATACTTAATTTATTATTGAGCGGAGCGAAGCGTAGTGTATCTTAGACGACAAGTGTAAATCGTTTGTGTGCCAACTCCTCCGAAACGGCTCGACTGATTTTTACCAAATTTGGCATGCTGGTCGACATCATACCCGGGACTGCATATCTCTGAAATAAGAAAAATAGAGCAAAAAAAAAATAAGAATATTTGCGCCGCTCAACATTGCAATTAGTAGCATGCATTGCATACCTAGTATTATAGAGCGGAGTTTACGAAGCTCTTTCTTAGATGACTCGTGTATTTCGTTCGTTATCGAACTCCTCCGACTCCTCCTCCTCCTCCTAAACGACAGGACCGATCTTTTTGAAATTTGGCACGGTCATAGTGACCATCACTGTGAGTGCATATATCTGAATTCATAAAGATCGGTCCAGTCGTTTAGGAGTTCGACCCGGATCGACAAACTCCGCTCAATTATTGCAACAGCAGAATGTATTGCATAAGATAACATAACATAGCATCACGCCTTTTTCCCCGAAGGGGTAGGCAGAGGTGTGCAAACACACCCACATCTCGCCAGCTATGTTAGGTCCCATGTAATAGGGGGCGAGCCTATTGCCATTTACCGGGCACAAGTTCCAGACTCTGGGATAATTATCTGGGTAAAATTCTAAAGAGAATTATACATTATCCACCAGACCCGGGAATCGAACCCGAGACCTCGAGCGTGGCAGTCCGTACATAGTACCATTGTGCCACCGAGGTAGTCGTTTTCTTTCCACGTTTTCTTTCCATCCTACGGTTGCCTGGAAGAGATTGCTCTTTAGCAATAAGGCCGCCTATTGTACATTATTCTACCATGGGGTACCCCATCGTCCTTACAGAAGAAAGGCGCGCCGTCCTCAAACTCCGACCCCGACTTAAACTAAGGTTTTATATCTATAATAGTTAGGATTTTATCGAATACCAAAACAATAAATCAATTTATTAGATGGTTTTAGATTAATAATTAATAATATTAAAGTAGATATAACATTTGACTTTTGGTATAACTTATTACATATTCATAAAGTAAGTGCAAAAAATAATAATAATAAAAAAAATAAAAATGCATTTAATCTGACTAAGTAAACATAATAAATACAAAAAATTCTTACTTCTGCCAAACTGCAGAACAGTTTGTTGGCAGATGTAGCTCCCGGGTGTAACCTTATTAGTTAATACTTAATCATTAACAATAAAAATGTACTCGCGCAGGTAATCATATAGGTACACACCATAGCAGATACTGGAGTCCAACTCAGCAACATTACCCACATAGTCTGTGTCTAATATTGCTAAGCAGGAACTCAGTCACATTCAATTTAAACAACCGCTTTGTTACACTATTTTCTACATTTATCGGCAGACTATTATAAATTACAGGAACCAAATATTTACTACACCTCCGCCCAAAATAGTTATTACACACAGGTACATCATATCTTTTTCTATCTTTCCTTTGTGGCCTATTGTATATAATAGTGTTACGAGCCGGGGTTCTACTGAATGGAAAATGCCGATCAAACTACCACAAAACACTTTATTTATTACACCACTAATTTACACTTCACTATAAAGCTTCACTAAACACTTTTAATCGCACTTGAACTCGCAGGTATAACTCGTATTATCCCTCTGGAAATACTGATCCCCCGCCACCGAAGTGCTCCGCCTTTATAGTACGGTCATTACTCTAGATTACTCTAGAATCTTCACGGAAGAATTATCGCGAACATTCCACACCTTCGAGATGCTTCTAGATAACACGTTACATAGAAGTACCTTGACAGAACATTCCCGAAAGACGTTACGTAGTAGTACTGCGATTTGCTACTAGATGGCGCCGAGTTTGGTAGTCTTATTACTCGCTACGAGATGGCGTTACACTGCCCCCTCCTAAGACATGCTCGTCCCGAGCATTGTCAGGCCCATAATATCGCGCCAATCGATCCACATGAACTATCTTTGGCGCACTTCTTGGACTCTTCCGTATTCGGTAAGTGACATCGTTAATCTTGGTCACAACTCGGTATGGTCCATCCCATTTAGCTTGCAGCTTAGGAGACTTCCCTTTACTGCGGACTGGGTTATGTAACCACACTAACGAACCTTCATCGAAGCTCTTATTGTTTGTCTTTCGGTCGTAACGGGTCTTCATCTTTTCAGACATTTGTTGACCTGATTGTCTGACATGCTCATAAATGTCATTCATCCTGCTGCGCAAGTCATTCGCATAATCGGTGATATTGCGTAGAGCGTCTGGTGGTATACCGGTTAGTAAGTCGGCAGTCAACCGTAATTCTCTTCCAAAGTTCGCATAAGCTGGTGTCACTGACGTGCTTTCGTGAACCGCACTTCGGTAAGACAAAAGAAACGGTTGGATGTGCTTGTCCCAATCTTTTTGCCTGCTTTCCACAACTTTTGCCAGATATCTCTCCAATGTCTGATTAAATCGCTCCACCATTCCATCTGACTGCGGGTGGTAAGAGGTCGTTCTGGTTTTGTGAGTACCCATGACCCGACACATTTCCTGGAACACCTGAGATTCAAAATTTCTTCCTTGATCGCTATGGATTTCTAGAGGCACCCCGAAACGACAGAAGACTTCGTGAACTAATTTATCTGCGACCGTAGTAGCTTCTTGATTAGGTATAGCGAAGACTTCTGGCCACTTCGTGAAATAATCCATCACAACCATGAAGTACTTGTTTCCGCTTTCACTTTCAGGAAATGGTCCCGCAACATCTAGGGCTATCCTTTCCCATGGTGCCCCAACGTTATACAGTTTCAGTGCACCTCTGCTCCGTGTATGAGGTCCTTTCACTGCAGCACAACTCGTACATTTGCGACACCAGTCCTCAACGTCATCGCGGCAGTGGATCCAGTAAAACCGCTCACGTATCTTCAACAGAGTCCTTTTTACTCCCATATGGCCTCCTGAACATCCATTATGGTAGAGCTGTAGCACATCTGGAACCTTAACTTTAGGGACGACCATTTGCAAATGACAGCTGTCTCCTCGAGCATTTTCCCATTTGCGGCACAAGACTCCATCCTGAATAACTAAACTGTCCCATTGTGCCCAATAACTTTTTGTGATTGAACTCATTGAAGCGACGTCACTCCACATGGGTTTAGGAGTACTTGCTTTAATCCACTCAAATATTGGCTTGATGTCTGCGTCGTCCTGTTGAGCATGTTGTAGAATTTCTTTCCATTCGTCGCTCAGATCCATTTTAAGCATCTTCACAGGTATGGCTACCTTTATCTCCTGTTTGGCACAGTGCTTACGGTCTTCAGGGCAAGGTCTTCTTGACAATGCGTCTGCGTTGCCATGGAATCTGCCATCCTGGGTTTGTGAGATCGAAACCTTTGGGGCTCTTCTAACATCAGCCGGCACCCGCCACGCAGTCCTGGCTATTGTTCGTTTTCCCTGCCGTTGCTGGGCGGTGACGTTAGTCACCCTATCTCCTTGGGAACGACTTCCTGCTCTTTCTGCAGTCCGCTTTGGGCAACTGGATCGAAGGTGGCCCCTCTCACCACATGTGTAGCACCTAGGGCTATACCTCGTGAAACGGTCGCGAGCCGGTGATGCTACAACTTCCCTGACGCGGTGAGATCGATGATCCTTCCGTACGGCTTCGACCTCCAAAGCATGAGCCAAGGCGTCTTTGAGAGTCTCATGGTGCCCGAGCCTCACAGCAGCCCTGACTTCCAGGTCGTGGATGCCGTCGATGAATGCTTGCACCAGATTCCCATTGATGAGCGCAGGTACCGACTGGTATGCTTTCCGTACCAGCTTCTCTACTTCCAGGGCCCACTGTTGCAAGTTTTCGCCAGTGCGCTGGACACGATCCTTCAGCTGCGCACGATACACGTGTTCCAGGTGAGCGTCACCGTATCTGGCTTCCAAGGCTTCTAGTAGCTGCTCGTAGGATACATCGTCTCCGAGAGCTTCTAGGATGGTTAACGCCTTGTCTCGCAGACCCAATGTAAGCGCAGTCATGGCCTGGGCTTTGCTCCACCCGTTTGCCTTCTTAACGGCTTCAAACTGCTTTTTATAGGCTGACCATGAAGATGTCCCATCGAATGGCGGTACTTTAAATCCACGCGCTGAAGGTACGGCAGGTAAGGAAGTCGCAATCCCATCTCCAGCTTTCAGATTTCCCAGCTCTTTCCTCACATCTGTAATCTGGTTTTTTACATCTTCAATCCGAGTTTCGGCTTCCGTGATGCGGTTCTCAACATGATGAACTTGATCCTTCATCACATTCATCTCCTTGCCAAAAGTCGCTCGAAGATCTTTCATGAGGAGCGTCTGTTCCTCCTGGCGGCGTGCCTGCTCCTCCTTGTCACGCAGCAGCTGTTCTTCCAACCGGCGGGCCTGCTCCTCCTGGCGGCGTGCCTGCTCCTCCTGGCGGCGTGCCTGCTCCTCCTGGCGGCGTGCCTGCTCCTCCTTGTCACGCAGTAGCTGTTCTTCCAACCGGCGGGCCTGCTCCTCCTGGCGGCGTGCCTGCTCCTCCTGGCGGCGTGCCTGCTCCTCCTGGCGGCGTGCCTGCTCCTCCTTGTCCCGCAGCAGCTGTTCTTCCAACCGGCGGGCTTGCTCCTCCTGGTGGCGGGCCTGCTCCTCCTGGCGACGGGCTTGCTCCTGTAGCATCGCCATCAGCGCAGCAAAGTCTGGAGGTGCTGGCGCTGGAGATACCGTGGGCGGGCCTGCTTCCACCGTTGGCTGCTCCTGACCACCCAACCTCTCCGGCGTATTACCTCCGAAGCGCCTGCTGTCCAACTCCTGCTGGCGCTGACCCCTGGTACGGACGCCCTCTGTGTCTTCTTTCGGTAACACCGGCATTGTCCAAATCCCCAATTCTGACACCAATTGTTACGAGCCGGGGTTCTACTGAATGGAAAATGCCGATCAAACTACCACAAAACACTTTATTTATTACACCACTAATTTACACTTCACTATAAAGCTTCACTAAACACTTTTAATCGCACTTGAACTCGCAGGTATAACTCGTATTATCCCTCTGGAAATACTGATCCCCCGCCACCGAAGTGCTCCGCCTTTATAGTACGGTCATTACTCTAGATTACTCTAGAATCTTCACGGAAGAATTATCGCGAACATTCCACACCTTCGAGATGCTTCTAGATAACACGTTACATAGAAGTACCTTGACAGAACATTCCCGAAAGACGTTACGTAGTAGTACTGCGATTTGCTACTAGATGGCGCCGAGTTTGGTAGTCTTATTACTCGCTACGAGATGGCGTTACAATAGGATTTTTATAATCTTCCCTACCATATTGTTCTAACGCTACTAGCAGCACAGCCCTCTCATGCACTGGCAGTATATGACACTCACAAAATAACTCCTCATACTGACTATTTTTACAACGCATTTTCGTTTGTTTGTCGACTAATAGCTTTAGAAATCGGATTTGCATGAATTTTAATTTATCCAGGTATGTTGTAAATGTACTTCCATAGCATGCCAGCCCATATGAGAAGAGTGAGTCTACCAACGCATAATACACAGCATACAAAGTTGCCCTATCAAGTACAAAACTGAGGTGATGGAATTTCACAAGCACTGAACGTAGTTTATCACATAAAATTGTTGTATGTAGTTTCCATGAGTAACTAGTGTCTACAGTCATGCCCAAGTACTTGTAATGACCCACCACCTCAATGCTCGCACACCCGCACCCGGGCGCAGCGCCGAGCGCACTGCTCGCTGTGTGGAGGCACTCATAACTATGTCCGATAATGCGCGGTGGTCGATTGAACTCCACGTTTTTTAGATACGGTGAGCGTATATGCATACACTTAGTTTTACTTATGTTAATGAGTATTCCATTGTCATGTGACCATTTTATAATATTCGTTAAATCAGCCTGCAGTTTACTCTCAATTATGGTTAAATCTTTATCTGCATACATTAGGCAAGTGTCATCCGCATACATATACACCCGACTGTTTTGTACCACATTGCACATGCTGTTAACGTGCATTATATATCCCACGGGACCGAACACAGATCCGGTCGGCACCCCACAGCTGACGTGTCTAGGGTCGCCGACGACACCATCAACCATAGTTCTCAACGTTCTATTGGTGAGATAAGCGCGGAACCACCTGTTAAGGGGCCCTGCTATGCCACACTCCTCCATGGCTTGAAGCAGCTGGTGATGTTCCAAAGTGTCAAATGCTTTTTTAAAATCAATATAGATCACCACCACCTGCTTCCGCTGGTCTAAGAAATCATTGATGTCATCGGCGAACTGTGACAAAGCCGTGGCCGTGCTCCGTCCCCGTCGAAAGCCGTGCTGTGCGTTTGTTAATATACTGTTACTTTCTAAGAACGACGTTACCTGGTTGACAATGAATTTTTCTACGATTTTATTAATAACGGAAAGTATAGCTATCGGTCTATAATTAGAGTAATCGGTATGACAGCCATTTTTAAAAATGGGCCTTATTATAGCTACCTTTAATTGGTTTGGATATAACCCTTTTTTAACACATAAATTAATAAATAACGCTAATATATGACTTAATTTAATCTTTAAGTATTTTACTTCCCTTACCCTAATTTTATCTATTCCTTCCGACTTATCAGAACTTAATAAATCAATTAATTTAATAATTTGCTCTGGAGTAGCTTTCTGAAACCTTAATGACATTTGACTAGTATTGACATAACTCGATCTATCCATGAATTTATGTGTACATACATGCTTTATATCGACAATTTCTTTTGTAAATATTGTTGAGAAGTTATTACATATATCTATAGTGCTATTTGTTTTTCCTAAATATCTTAAAATTATATTATCCACTCCTTTTTTATCTTTTCCTATCCACTCATTAATTTTACACCATATTTTTCTAACATTTTTATTACATTTTAGAAGCTCATGTTGACGATGTTTATTTTTAGCCTGGTTAATACATTTATTTACCCTATTTCTATATTTATTATACTGTAACCTTAAATTCATGTTCTTTGGATCTCGCTTCCAGCTATGGAAAAGTTTATCTCTCATGTTAATCATGTTTTTAAGAACATCTGTGATCCACGGTTTACTTTTTCTACTATTACGTACAGGTAATTGTATTGTAGCACTATCATAGCTATTTGTAAAATAAGAACACAACATGTCATATAACTCGATAGGGCACTTACAGTCCATTAGTTCCATCCATGAGATACTGTCCAACGCGTCTGTAACCTTTTTACTGCTTATAACTGTTAACTTACGGGGGGCACTGCTCGGAGACGTCACTGCTACACTGTCCAGACACAAACCGATCAAATAATGGTCTGATATCTTACACGTTAACACATACGCTTGCGCACTATACTGGGTACGAACCCAGATATGGTCTATACAAGACCGCGTCACTTTGCCATTGTATAGTTCCTCTCGCGTTATATCCCTAATTCCGCACTCCAATCCCAACTCGCTCATGTTGTTTATGTACTGGTTCGTTAAGCCACAACTGCCTTTCAACAAGTCAATGTTTATATCACCGAGCATTATTAGGTCACGCGTATGCGGAATGCAGTTTAACATGTTATGTATTTCATTAACAAACCTTTGTCTATCTGTTTTTGGTGGCCTGTAAACAATTAATATCTCAGTATATTTTCTTCCGTCATGGAGTATTTGCCCATGCAAAATTTCACAGCAGCTGGTGCTCATTGAATTTGCAGTAAAATTAAATGTGTTTTTAATATATACCAATATCCCCCCTCCTTGTCTAGTTTCTCTAGTGTTTATAAAAGTATAGTATCCTTCAATATTATATAGCGGCAGTTCTTCCTGTTTTATATTAATCTCTGTAAGCGCAACAATATCCAAACCCTGTATGCAATTTTGCACCATTACTTGTAATTGATTAAAGTACTTTCGTAACGATTTAATGTTCAAGTGGACAATATTGAATAAATTATTAGTACGTAGAATTTCCTGTTGCCAGCTGTCTATGCTTATGTACTTGCTGTAACTAACTTTTGAGCTAATGTGCAAAGCGTGATCATCGAATTTTAACAAAAATATTAACCTGTTCAGAGAACCTCGCGGGATTAATTGTACGTTAATTATGTTCTACATACATGTTGATGTCTCTTAATGAACGTATAACTTTGATTTTAGTATCATTTACACCATCTTTTTTTATTAAAACTTTGTTGTTCTGAACCCAAATGTAGTTGTATGTAGGTTTTAGCTCACTCTTAGCCGTCCAGAAGAGATTGCGCATGTATTTGGTAAGATCCTCGTTAATATATATTCTCTGCTGGTCACCATTCGCATAAACATCATCATTGGTAAGCTGGTGGGTCTTCCTTGTAGCTAACCACAGGTCGCGCGATGCCCGCGAGTCCAAAGTCACGACAACCGGTCGCGGCTTTCTATCACGAGCGCGTCCTTGGCTGCCTGCGCTCACTACACCATGTTTTTCTTCACCTACCCTCTTTATTTCCTTTATAGTCCCCGTATTCATTCCCAATTTATTTGCTATATTTTTTACTTTGCTGTCCAAGTTTTCATTTTGTTGTTCCTGTAACCCAAATATTTCAACATTTTTTTCTTTGTCACGCGCTTCTAGGTATACTATTCTTTCTTCCAGAGCTTTATTACTAGTTTCGAGATGCACGTTTTTCTGTTCCAAAGCTTTAATCTTTTTGTCGGATTGCTCCTTCTCATCTACCAGCTGTTGATATTTTTCAGCATAAAAGCTTATGTCCTCTGACATCGCTTCTAATGTTTTTTTCATATTGAAAACTACCGCCAACTTTTCGTTTACTTCTGCCAGAATTTTTTCTGGGGTTGTATTTGAAATATCTAGAACTATCGCGGGTTTAGTACTAGCTTTTATGTTTTGGCACTTATCACATTTGCCGATGTCGGCGATAGACTTAATTTTCGCGGCACATTTTGCGTGATATTCACTGTTACAGCCACCCTTACATTTTTTTATATTTTCTGGTTTAACTCGCGCCAGCGATACCTCGCACAAACCACACTGCACCATTATCAATAACACAATGTCTAGCTAATGTTTTCGATTTTTCGGTTAACAATCTACTTAGTTAATTCACAAGACATGCACCGTACGTATTTCGTCCAAACGCGGGGAGCGCACGCACCGAATGCAAGAAGTAGGTCTGATCTTAGACCCAAACAAATCTCACTTCTAGGGGAGACGAATGGACGACGCTCTAGCAAACGTTAAAGGGCGGTCTCCCAAAATATCGTGCCACAGTATTTATGTTCACACAATTTTCATCAATGTTTGTATATTTGGTACTTAGTAGTAGTAGGTACCTACATCGTCATAAAGTATTTGTCATTCTTCAATTGAGAATTTATATGGCTTAAGCCGTCAGTCACTGTTGCCATGCGAACATCCAAGGCATAGTCACGAGTAGTTGCGAGCCCAAAAAATACCGACTGGTCAACTACAGAATATCGATATCGCCAATGTGTTGTGGAGGTCCGATGGCAGGCACGTCATTCGTTTCGTTTCACGAAATATATCTAAGTTCAGCCGCCTCGCAGATTTGACTCGAAAACTGATCCCAACTGGGTTGAGGAAAGGCCCAGTGGATGTTGGATAAGTTTGATTTATAAGGAATTCAACGAATCAAAAGATAATATATTTATTCTATAAACAGAACAGTTGTATTTATTTAATAGGTATGTACAACTAGCAGTACAGTTATAACGAAGCACGTATAGGACCAACAGCAGCAAACTGCAGTAACACAATCATATAATTTGTCACAAGCATCATTTGACTCAGCGGTAGCGAAGCATCGATGTTAAAGAAACCGCACGCACTGACTTTAGTGAAAGATTCCCTGTTTAATTGAATCACATTTTTGAAAAGTTGTCTTCTGTTAGCTGTGAAAAGTACAATGTACCTACTTATTATCTTATTATCATAAACATTAACATAATTAATCACCACCACCATATCATTATGTAGGGTGAATAGTATAGGAACACCTGTGATAATGCCGTAAGGCGGATTTATTCCCAACGGACCCCATGAAACGGACGAAACTGGTCGGGTTTCTGTGGAGTATAGTTCTACAGGCGTGGCCTCAAAAGGACTCAAATTTTTAAAAGTAATGAGTTTGAAGGATAGTCCTTGGGGTGGACTTGAACCACCGGCAGTTTCCTTTACAGGGGAGACCGCTCGAGTATCGACTGAAGAATTTAATCTCTCTGTGAACGCATTTCAAAATTTAGATACAAAGAACATACCATCTGAACAATGTGTTTCCTTTAACTGCAATATACATGTAGTATCAACATTTTCAACAGCCAAATAGAATTTCTCACAGTGTACAGATAATAATATAACAAGAGCGAAATTCTTTATTTCCAAAAAAAATGTTGCTGTCACAGCGAGAGTACCATTCATCTAAAAAATAACCGACGTTAGAGATAAAGATAAAATACTCTTTATTGTACACAAAAAGAGACAGGTATGCCTTAAGAATAATGTACAATAGGCGGGCTTATTGCTAAAGAGCAATCTCTTTCAGGCAACCTTAGAAAGAAAATGGAGAGAGATTATAGGGGTTGTGTACAATGTATTAATAATATAATAAATTAAGTATTGGAATTGGAACGAAGTATTGGATGTTATAGCAGTAAAACAACAAGTGTCTGAAATTTCACGGAAATTAAAGAAAATATGTGATTGCGAACTTCGATATCGCCAATGAGTTGTGGAGGTCAGATGGCACGTCATGAAAAATATCGAAGATCAGCCGCATCGCAGTTGAGAGTAGAAAACTGACCGATACGTCAGGCAACATATAAGTATGCACATCATACTACAAAGCCATGTTTGCGTTACAAGCAGTGGCACAAAGCAGTGAAAAAATGGATATAATGAAAAGTTTTGTTTCTTCTTTTTCTCAAATATCTTTATGCACAGCATAGGCGCATAAAGGTGCAACTCAGTGCGGAAACTGTACCGCAGGGTCGCATGTCGGACGCGGAATGTCTTATGCACCTATGTTGTGCAGAATTGAGAGGGCGCTAGAGGCTAAAATAGTAAAAATATCTGAGATACACTCTTACCCCGTCATTTGGTACCAACTTATTTAGTTCCAATTGCATTTGCAAATAACTCAAAACACGGCACAATGTATCTGCACAGTGTAAGAATATCTGTAAAATATTGATATAAATAATAATTAAAAAAGATGGGATATTGGTGGTGTTGGTATACTCGTAATATGGTTTTTGTACGACATAGCAGAGTCAAAATTGGTAAGCTTTTTTAACTCGTCAACATCAACTTTACTGCACCAACAGCTGAACTCTAAGTAAAGCTTGCCAGTTTAGGCCGCTATCCTACTTTATGTCGCAGAAGGCCCCATGTGGACGAAAAGTTTCAGGCAAATCCACCAGGAGATAGACTCCCCAGTGGATCCAAGTAGGGGATCCCAGTGGCAGTTTCACCGACACTCAGTGTCACACTCGCTGACTCCATTAAAGAACACGTCAATTGATTAAGAGCAACTGGTGTACAAATACTTAAACCACCAACCCAAGTGCTTCTAGAGATAATCCCCCATCCAATCTGTACTTAAGTGACGTAAGAAGGAAAACTCGACACAACACCCTATACCAACCCGTATGTCCAGTGTGGTAGGCTGAACCTCTCACTGTTTGGGGGAAGCCTGTGCTCAGCAGTGAGCGTCAAATAGGGTGAGATATGACTTTAAAAATCTATTGTCCTTATTTACGGGTCTTGTATTCCTACCGTTTCCATTGACTGTTTCGGTGGCGTGGTCGGTAGTGCATCCGCTTTCGACGTTGGAGTATCGGGTTCGATTCCCAGTCGGGACAAACTATGTGTGAAGACAGATGCGTTTGTACCGAAGTCTGGATGTTTCCTATGTATAATATGTATGTATTTACAAAAAAAAGGAATATAAGTATTTGTAATATCAGTTTATCTAGTACTAATATCACAAGCTCTGCTTAATTTGAGACTAAATGACGTTGTGTGCATTGTCCTAACATATTTATATTTATATTAAAAACTGAATAACATTACCAGAACTTGAAATATCTCCTTATATAACGTGTAAGCTTGCATTAGCCTCTTGTAAGTTTCACATTTTTTGTCAACACTCTTGCCTTGTGTAACGTCAACAGATAAATTAATATTATAATTATCTACATACATTCTCAGCAACATTAGAATTCTTAAGGCGTAAATAATATTCAAATCAAAAATGATAAATAAACCGTCAACTATTGCGTCAAAAATGTTAAAATAATTGTTGGAGTTGTAAAAAATTAACACCAGTGAAATGTCTATGCATATCATACTCAAATAAGAGATCCAATTCCTAAGAACACATGTCTTGTACTTTTTTCATCAGAATTTAATTTCTCGTGAATCATTTGTATTATTAACACTAAGAAAGTATTATTATAATTATGCTTAATATTGAGTATAAAAATAACAACAATAGCAAAACAGTTATAAAGTGTATAAAAGTATGTAAAAAATGTAAGCACGTCGTTACCAAATAAATTTTTTGAACTTGCTATATCGGAATATTTCATACTGTAAAAATATCCAGTAAACAATACTGCCAAAAACAGAGATAACAATACATGCAACTGCTTTTCAACTGAATAGATAAAATTATCTCTTATTGTAAATTTGGGTGACAAAAATAAATTCTGAACTAAATAAAAAGGGTAAAACATAGTTTGGATATCGTTTGTCAAATGATTATTTAGTAGAATTTCTGATTGCGTATTTTTTGATAATTGTGTTATTATTTTTGGGATATTTCCCTTTGAGTTACTGCCAAGTAACTTAAACATATTTATAAAATAAATAAATTCTACACTTTATAAAATAAATTCTGACAAGTAATATTTATAGTCAGTTCCGTAAGTAATTGTTTCGAAATAATTGAATGTCTGCCATGTTAGACAAACACATGCTTATAATCAGCCACCAGCAATTATTATAATGAATTTACATTGAAATTACACGAACTATTATACCTTAGAGCATTAAACCAACGGGAGAAGAGACGCGCGCTATTTTGCATGAACAAAATTCTGCCACTTTCAGCGGGGGACGGGAGACGCACACTAATTTAATTGTTAACTACTAATGCATTTTTGAATCACGTCGCTATGCACTCACACAACAAAAATGTTGAACACTAATATAAACTATACGCGCACACTCACATTCACACACAGGGACCTCTATCAGTGACATCTCATTAATGTAAACAAGCTAGAGCTTGACTATGTCGATATTATGTATCGATGTTTTGGTGTTTCAAATGCGTGAAGATAATTATCAACTATCATATGTGATGACTTTTTTTTTTTTTTTTTTTTAAATTCTTAAAAAAAAAAAAAAAAAAAGTCAATATATTCATATTATTAAGATAAATAAGTTAGAAAATTCACACAACGCCATCTGGTCTCAAACTAAGCAGAGCTTGTGATATGAGTAATATATAAAGTGATATAAATACTTATATACATTTTTATTTGTAAACATATACATATTATACATAGGAAACACCCAGACTTCAGCACAAACGTATGTGTCTTCACACAAAGTTTGTCCCGACCGGGATTCGAACCCGAGACTCCGACGTCGTTAGCAGATGCACTACCGACTACGCCACCGAAGCAGTCCTTTGCTCGCCTTGTTCGCCTTTATAATATTAGGTCTTTAGATATGAAATTGGTGTTTTATAGAACTGGCCAGTTTTATCTCCAAAAACCAGCATAGCTAGTCGTTAATTAATTTTGATTTTGATTTTGATTTTGAATAATGACCCCATCACCTACCATACTCCCCGGACCTTGCTCCAACTGATTACCACTTTTTTTCGGAATTTGGATGATTTCTTACTTGAAAAAAAAAATCTATTCAGATGAGGCAGTCCAAAACAAAACGACTTCAAAGATTTGTTGATTCTCGCTCCCGCAACTTTTTCTGCAAAGGAATCAATGAACTACCTATAAAATGGCAAAAGTGTATAGTTAACAATGGTACAAACTTTGATTGATTAAATAAAAAAACTGTAAAAAAAAATGTTTTTCTTTCTCCATAAAGATTTGTTGATTCTCGCTCCCGCAACTTTACGCCAATTTCATATTTATACCTAATATTAGTAGGGTTAACTACTAAGCTGAAAATCAGGAACTAGTCAAATAATATGAACGTTGGTACAGGGCCCTGAATCAATTTTCTCTTATTATTTGATTATATTATAAAACAGGAACTTTTAAAATGCTGTGAGCAAATTGTACTCGTCCGTTTAGGAACCCACGAAACATGGTTCCCACAAAATTGAACCCAAGCGGTACGAATTACTAGTTCTCTTGGCAATTTTAAAAATAATGGCTAAAAATTAACATTTATAAAATTGTTAATATGGTACTGAAATATTAATATCGATATTGGTGATTATGATGTCCCAGCTCTAATTATATCAAAGTGTGGCAACTTCCAATAAAATAAATCGCTTATTTTTTCGAAATATTTTATTATCGAATGTAAGATAATACTCCTTTTTTGAATTATGTCTGTCTGCATTGCTACTATCGGTATAGGTTGAAAGGTTATATTAGTGCTCCAACATAATGACAAGACAATAAATGTATTTTGACATATTATTAACGTCTTATGTGTACATAATTATCTCAGTAAACAGAGCAGCCAATAAACTGAATGTTAGTAATATTTACAGGGTTTTGAAAAACTAGATTATGTTGCCGTAATTAAAAATATATATTTCTTTATATTAATTGAAGATATGATTGTTTTAAACAACAATCCCTTTCAACATGTAACTAAAAATATACTGTATAAAATCTTATTAAGCTTAAAAATTACCCCAGATTAGATTGTAGTTCATAAAATGGTAACACTGTCGATTAGCATTATTTTTTGGATTTTTGGTATTGTAATGAATTAATTGATAATATTCGAACGAAATATACTTACAGGTGAAAGGTAATGTTATCCTTTTGTATATTTGATGTCGCTGATAGCTTTTTACATCAAAATACACAGCAACTCGGCATTTTAATAGGAGGAGTGCACTCAGTGAGCCGTGCGACGGGAATGGCCCGGAAAGCGCAGCAACTAGTTTTATATAACGGGCATGACCCGCGGTCTCATACTTTTGGCAGCGGGGTATGCGTGTTAGTGGCGTCTCCGGTTGGTTTAATGCTCTAAGTATTATACAAATGAAAATATTTTTTTATTTATTTATTTACCATTCTTTTTTTTTCGAGGCTTTTGTCCATAATGGACATGTCAGCCTATTTGCATATTTATTTTTCATACTTAAAACTATCATTACAGGTTACCCCAATGCGATAGCTAGTAACTTTTGTAACTAATTACATATATAGTACGCAGGCCGTAGAACATTGAAACTTATTGATTAACAGCAGGCTCATTTTTCATAAGTAGCTTTATTTTACCGAGTCTCCCACATTTATCGATACGAGAAGTTTCAATTCGGGTAGCTAAGGGAGATAATAGGGGTTTAGGATTGGGCAAACCAAAAGCAGTTGCAGTGCGGTAGCAGTGCGTCTACGTTAGTAAATAATGTAGTTATAAGAGGGATGACACACTTGACAAACGCGGGCCCGCTGAACCTACCTGCTCCGCCACTGCGCCGCGCATGCACTGCTCTTCGACAAAACATTTGGACGGGAGCAGCTCAGACGCGGGGCGGTGGCACCGCAGGCGCGAGGCGGCCGCAGTGAGCACACGTTGTATTACTACCTCCGCCATTTTGAGTAGTCACACTAGAGCAGTTGAGCGGGACAGACGCAGCGCAGGTACAGTAAGCTTCAGAGAAAAGGAATTCCCCTTGATAATGACATGAAAGCATTAAAGTTTTTTGAATCATTGTGTATATGGCATGTTGGTCTAGTGGTTATGACCGATGCTTTGTGGACACGGCAACCGGGGTTCACATCCTCGGACACAAGTTCTTTTTTTATTCATATAATTAATTTTTAAATTTTCTTAAGCACTTTTTGTTAGGTAATTAATATTTAAGGAATCAAATTTTATAGTAGGTATGAGGTTTGTAAGAAAAGATAGGCTTATTGCATAAACAATATTAATTTATTTCTCGAATTACATTTCTAGGTTTTTTTCTTTCCTCTTTCCATTCCTGGTTGAGTATACAGTTTTTCTATCTGAGTTAAATTGGGGTTACTTATTTTTAAATTTTACCTGACCTAAATTTATTGACAAAATACAATACCCTAAGTGAAGTATAAAAAGTTTACTTAATATTAAAAAGTGAAGTATAAAATGTTTACTTAATATTCTAGAAACATAACTACAATATTTATTTACTTATTTATTTAAAGTTACAAACATATTTTTTTTACACTCTGTATAATCTTTCTATATATCTATCATCTATAATCTTTGAATATAAAAGAATGGTTGAAAAATTAAATGTTATTTGTTCCTGTGAATCACAAAGAAAGAACCAACATGCTAAACTATAACAGTATAGCAATATACATCTTCCTCTTTGATCACATTTTCTGATAAGTAGGTAACCCTTTTAACACAACATTAGAAAAATATGTGAGGTCAGATGGTGCATCGTTAACACATTAGAAGATTACTAAACTTGTAAACGAAAACTTGTAATGGGATTAGGTATTAATAATATAATATTATTATTATGAATGTTAGGACACTTTATACACAGCGTCATCTAGCCTAAAATAAGCACCTTAATGTGATATGGATACTAGACAACGGATATAATACTTATTTTAAATATTTTTTTTAGATTAATTACACCCAGACACAACAAATAATCGTGTTCAGCACACAAAGATTTGTCCTGGGTAAGAATCGATAAACTGCATTAATAACGGAGAGGATGGCCCTCACTGTCTATCACTTCTTGAAAACGACTTTTCATCCCCGACACCATATTAAAACATGCTGCACTATTTCGCATTAGTTCCCAAGTTCTGTTTACCTCTTCATCCAATTTTTTTTTTACTTTATTTCACTTGAGTCCCAGTTTAAATCCATCTGACCCCATAAGTTTTCTATAGGGTTAAGATCCGGGCTTTTAGCCGGCCACTCAAACATCGTTATATCTTCTTGTGCATTTAGCCAGTCTTGCACAATTCGGGAAAGATGCACTGAAGAGTTATCCTGAATCAGGTAAATTTGTCCTTCTGGATATGCGACCCGCCCTGAAGGCAGCATTACGTCATTCAACACTTCAAGGTATCGCTCACTGTTCATGCGGCCACCTATTTCCACTAGCTCGCCTGGGCCCATTGAAGACATCCATCCCCAGTAACCTAAAATAATAAACCTTTTCAAAACTGTTGCAATATGTAAATCAATGTCAGCAGCAATAATAATTAGAAATATATAATATATATATATATATATATAAATATATATATATATATATATATATATATATATATATATATATATATATATATATATATATTGATATATGTATGTATTAGTTTTATGTTATTATTAATTTATTTTATGTTAAAGAATATAATCATTTACTTACCTAATGTTAACCGCCCGCTTGTTCTCAAGTCTAATACGTTTTTAGGGTTGAACCGTTGGCCACTTCTTCTCCATAAAATTTTTCGGCCATCCTATCTGACTTGAAGCATTTTTCGTCGGTAAATATAACAATTTCGTTTTCCCAGTCGAAATTTAAATAACGAGTAGCAAAATTTACTCGGTTGGTGCGATGATCGTCAGTAAGTTGAATCTTTCTGGCTGGCTTATAATTATGGATATTCGCAGCGTGTAGATGTCGTCGAACAGTACTCACCGACATTCCAAAAGTTTCAGCACTTGAGCGCGTAGTTTTGAAGGGTGCCACTGAGTGAACTTCCACAATATCACGGTGCCGCTCTGATTCATGAGTGTAAGCAACTGGGCGAGGTCCTTGGCGTTCACATTTAATATCACCCGTCGCTTGATACCTTCGAATCCATCTACGCACTGTATTTCTCTGTAATGAAAATGATAATAAATAAAATAAATTTCAAAAAACTAACTTGTAAATGAAAATGTAACATGATTAAGCAATAAATAGGTATATAATATATTTTTATCGTAACTCTTACCGTTATGCCCATATCTGGTGCTATTTTCTTTATGCCCATATCTGGTGCTATTTTCTTTATGCTTTGTTCTTGCTCCCAGAGAACAATAATTTTAGTTTTCAAAAATGTTGTTAATCGAACCATACTTTCAATTTACTCAAAAAAACTGATAAACTTAATAAATTGAATAATATTACGAGGAGGATTAACACCAATGCAAATTACCACGAATTATAAAGTTACCTTCAATCACAGTTTAGTACATAAGGCAAAGAAGTATTCTAATTGCAACCTTAGCGCGCTGTCACAGGTATTATAATACTATAGCCGCAGCTCATACAGCAGATAAGTTTTTGAAGTAAAACATGACGGTAGTGCAACAAGCTGTATCAAGCGTAATCTATTGAACTAAACGAGAAATCTATACTAATTTCAACCTTATCTTTTAGTCTATTGAGCAGTTATTATTATCACATACGGTGGAAGTTGAAATTTAAACCTTAAGGTCTAGAAAATTACACCGTAATCAACTTTGTTCGATAAAAGGAGTAATGCTATTCATATTTTCGCCATTATTATCAAGTGAACCGATAGCCTAGTGGTATAAGGCACGGCCTAGGTGATCGGCTGGCGCTGGAGATGCGAGTTCGTATCCTCAAACAGCACATAAATTAATGTGGTATTTTTTTGTGAGTAAATTGTATCTTGGTATACAATTGAGCCGAAAGACTAAAAATATCAGAAAATTACAAATTAATATGAACATGCAAAAAAAAGGCAGATGAAGCTGCTCGCTCGTTCGCAGCTCAGCGAACGATCGCATCACGTGACGTCATTCGTGAGTCATGTGACGCGGCAATATTCAGTATATTAAGTAAACATTTTATACTTCACTTAGGGTATAGTATTTTGTCAATAAATTTAGGTCAGGTAAAATTTAAAAATAAGTAACCCCAATTTAACTCAGATAGAAAAACTGTATACTCAACCAGGAATGGAAAGAGGAAAGAAAAAAACCTAGAAATGTAATTCGAGAAATAAATTAATATTGTTTATGCAATAAGCCTATCTTTTCTTACAAACCTCATACCTACTATAAAATTTGATTCCTTAAAAATATTAATTAACAAAAAGTGCTTAAGAAAATAAAAAAATAATTATATGAATAAAAAAAGAACTTGTGTCCGAGGATTTGAACCTCGGTTGCCGTGTCCACAAAGCAGCGGTCATAACCACTAGACCAACATGCCATATACACCCCGCCCAATGCAACTTACACTCAGATCATAGACAAAATTGTGTCATCCAAGTATAATAGTAGTACCACTATTGTATTACTGGTAGGTGAAAGTAACAAAATAGGTAAGAAAGAATTAATGTACTGTATACAATGCTTAAGTAGACTAAAAGTATTTAAAATAATATTATGTGCGTTCCCATATGCGTGTTGCCAGTCCTCATCCTATAATAAAAAAATACATCTTCTGAATAATTTTATTCATACTTTGACATGTCATAGTGACACTTTATTTTTTTTTTGACACTAATAATTTTATTAGTAATTATTGTTTTAAGACCAAAGATAGTATTTATCTTATGAAGTCAGACAAAAATAAAATTGCTACATTGCTAGCAAATAATATTAATTTTTGGACGAGTTTACATTGTAAACAAAGTAATATACCTACAGATTTGTTAGGTACTTGTAGTAATAATTTAGTATGTATACAACAGGAATACCAGAGCTAAAGATGGCTCATCAAAATATAGAAGGTCTTTCTGGCAAGGAATTAGTAGTGGAGTTATTCCTAGAGGAATTAAATGTAGATATTTTGTGTTTGACTGAACATTGGCTCAAGGAGAGTGAGATGATGTTCAATATAAACTACAATATTGCAAGTTGCTTTAACAGGAAGTCTGCGATTAAAGGTGGGTCCATGGTCTTAATTAAAAATGGTCTCCGCAGCAAAGAGCGGTCTGACATAGTTAGACTTTCTGTTGAGCGATGTGCTGAGGTGGCCTGTGCCGAGCTTGACCAATATATAGTAGTTTGCGTATACAGTCCACCTAACAGTGATTTTAGTGTATTTACCAAGGTCATGGACCAGGTTCTAGGGGTTGCGTCAAATAATAGGAAGAAGTTAATTGTGTGCGGAGACTTCAATGTAAACATCCTAAAACGGTGTAAGAAAAGTACTCAATTTTTGAATTTATTTGGTAGTTACAATATGGAAAATATTTTCTGTGAGCCGACTAGAGTCACAGAAACAGCAGCCAATTGCCTGGATAATTTTTTTACGGATTCTGAGTGCTTAAGCAAGTCTGTAATTAGTAAATTGCCATCAGATCACTGTGGTCAAATAGTATCCTTTCCCAAGAGTAATAATAGTCAGTATAATGAGAAAATTAGTGTAGGCCCATAACCTCTAATAGAATTGAAGAATTCAAAAACTTGTTCGAGAAAAAGCTTAATTCTATAGTTTATATAGGTAATAATCCTGAGGTCCATTATAATAGTTTATTTGGTACATTATCTGATGCTTTTTCAGACACATTCAAACAAAAATGCCAAAATCGTAGTGTTAAAACGAAATTTTGTGAATGGGCAACAGTAGGCATTTATAAAAGTAGACGAACGCTGTTTGATCTATATGCAGAAAAACGATACAGATTTGATAAAAGTTTCATTGAATATGTTAGGAATTACTCCAAAGTATTCAAAAAAGTATGTAGACAGGCTAAATCCATTCACATCAAAAGGAAATTAATTGAGGCTCCTAACAAAATAAAAGAAACATGGAAAGTTATAAACAAAGAGTCAGGTAAATGTAAAGTGAGGGATACTGTTACTAAAATTAAATTAGAAAACAAGAATATAACCTCTCCGAAAGGTATTGTAAATGCATTTGAAGATTATTTTACCAACATTCCATTTAAAGTAACTTCTTCTATTAATTCTTGTGCCCACAGTGCTGTGGCATTTCTCGAAAGTAATATTGGTTCTTCATCTAAATTTAACTTCAAACATATAGACCCCAGTGACATCTTGAAAGCATTTAAAAATCTCAAAATTAAAAAGTCTGAAGATTACTGGGGCATATCAGTTAGCTTAATAAGTAATGTAATTGATATCATTGCACCTGACTTGGCACAAATTTTTAATGAATGTGTAGATGAAGGTATATTCCCTAACCTAATGAAAAATAGTAGACTAATACCATTATTTAAGAAGGGATCTAAGTCTGAACTTGGTAACTACCGCCCCATTTCTATTTTGCCAGCTCTGAGTAAGGTGTTTGAGAGAGTGATGCTAAATCAAATGCAAGTCCACTTCACGACCAACAATCTTTTCCACAGCCAACAATTTGGCTTTACTCGCGGAAAATCTACCACCGATGCGAGAGTAACCCTTGTTAGCTTGATTTACGACGCATGGGAGGGATCGCAGGATGCCATTGGGGTATTCTGCGATCTGTCTAAAGCATTTGATTGTGTTGACCATCAGACACTTTTGCTAAAGTTACGTCGGTATGGTTTTGACAAAAAATCCTTAGAACTATTAGGATCTTACCTGACAGATAGGCTGCAGACTGTTCATGTGAACAACGTTAAGTCAAACGGAACTAACGTCAAAATAGGTGTACCTCAGGGATCAATTCTGGGGCCTTTTCTCTTCTTGGTTTATGTTAATGACTTGCCTTGCATGATCGAGGCACAAGCTGGAATAGTAATGTTCGCGGATGATACATCACTTATAACAAAAAACACAAAGTAAATCGGCGTAGTACAGATGCGAATAATGTTAATAATATTTTAAATGATATTTCAAATTGGTTTTCTACAAACAACCTATTGTTGAATGCAGAAAAGACTAAATGCGTTAAATTTACAATGCCCAATGTCAGACAAGCAAACGTCCATGTCGTGCTGGGTAGCCAAAGGTAAGAATTTGTAAATAACACTACCTTTTTAGGAATAACAATAGATTCTAAATTACAATGGGGTGACCATATCACCATTTTAGCTAATAAGCTTAGCTCTGCTGCGTATGCTGTGAGACGGATTAGGCAGTTGACAGATGTAGCTACTGCTAGGCTAGTTTACTTTGGTTACTTCCATAGCTTGATGTCCTATGGAATACTACTTTGGGGAAATGCAGCAGATATAGAAACAATTTTTATATTACAAAAGAGGGCAGTCCGTGCCATTTATTGTTTAGGTAAAAGAGATTCTCTTAGGGAGCGATTTAAAGATATTAATATTTTAACTGTAGCTTCCCAATATATATTTGATAACATACTGTATGTCAGGAAAAATATATCTATCTATACTAAAGTAAGTGACGTTACAGACAGAAATCTACGTAATAAAAATAAACTACTCCCTCCGTGTTATCGGCTTGGCAAGGTTAGTCATTCTTTCAAGGGGGAAGGTATACGCTTTTATAATAAATTGCCTGAATCGGTCCTTTGTATGCCCGACAATAAATTTAAAAACTTTATAAAGACCACTTTATGTCAAAAAGCATATTATAAGACAGTTGATTACCTTAATGATAAAAGTGTCTGGCTTGAGCATGGTGCAGGCGCCTCCTAAAATGCCGTAATTGTAGCATATTGTACTTAGGCGACTATAATAATTTTTTTGTTGTATTATACACTCTTTTTGATTTTGACACGAGACCAATGTACATTCGTCCACATTTAGTCTTAAGAAAATGTGTAAATGAGTCAATTATTTGAAAAGAGTGACCGAGAGTTTTATTGCCAGGTTCTTTCTCTCGGTTCTACTTATTGCTTTGCGAATCTGGCAGTACATGTAAATATAGAAGCAATGACATTTTTTATTTTAAGTAGGTACTTACTGACGTTTGTAAGAGCCATTTATTGACCTATACAAATAAATAAATAATTTCAATTTCACACAATGATTCAAAAAACTTTAATGCTTTCATGTCATTATCAAAGGGGGGTTCCCTTTCTCTGAAGCTGACTATACAAGCGGTTGTAATTTTTTACAAGTTTATCATGGAACCAAATGAAAAATTGATTGAGTTGGTGAGAAAATATAAATGTTTATATGATTTAAAGGATAAATATTATAGAAATACGGTTTACAAGATGTGACTGTGGGGGAAGATAGCTCAAGAAATGAACATGACAAGTAAGTTGAAACTTTTATTCATTGTTATTAAAGTATGATACAAACTTTTCTCTCACATCAGAAGCTAAATTTGACGATATTTGATTAGTACGTCTTAAGGGTGCCAACGCTGCTAGTTGTGATTGTTGTTTTTTGCTGTGTTGCAGCCGCCATTGTTGCCGTAATAGAAGTGTCTTGTCTGTGACCATCTTTTGTTCGCAAATAATTGTGTAAACAACACGTTGCTTGGACGATACACATAGCTGTTTTAACTATACATTTAATAGGCCTGTGATAAACACGCCATTTCTCTGTCAAAATACCGAAAGCGTTTTCGACGACGCGACGTGCCTGACAAAGTCTGTAATTGAATCTTCTTTTTCTCTCATCGTTTACAACTGAGTTTTTAGGGAAAGGTCTCATTAGGTAAGGCTTCAAAGCGAATCCTTCGTCTCCAATAACGTCAAGCTGGCAACAATATTCGCAGAAGCCGAGTTTAGTGAAATCGAAGAAACACCGGTACCTACCATCGCCCGCCTATTCATTCGTCTCGCAAGGTTCATCAAGAACACTTCCTCCACAAGATCTCACGAGTTACAGAAATAATTTATATTCACAAAATTTGTCAACAACTACTCAACAAGACCTGCTCACTTGTAACAGGGTCCTGCCCTGCTAAGGAGCTGCGCCTGTCCTGCTTTTGGTTTGCCCAAGCCTTAACACGATCCCGGACGAGCATGCTATAGCATTCGTATTGGACAGTTTAATTATGTCGCGGATGCTATAGCATTCCAAGTTTATTGCGTGTTTTTGCCAGTTATGCTTGAGCAGTTGCTTTTTCCCTATAAAGTATAGGTAGTTTATTTCTTACTGTCACGGCTGACACAACCACAGATCGCTTACTGCCACATGAGGCCTTTTCTGCACACAAAGATGATACAGTGTTTACCCCTCCCCTACACCTCGCCGGGCATACCTCGCGTGTTAACGTATGCTATAGCATGTGTCAAATGTATTGAGATGCAGTCAGTGTAGCGGCTACTGCCGCACGTAGTGGTCGTCAGTGCGCTGCACATTTTTGTTTCGCGCCAACATATTACAAACATCGTAAGTACAATTATTTTCATGATGTCTTTAGTCTTTTTTGTTATCATGATGCTCTTCACAATGTATTTCAGTAATTTGACGTTAAATTAAAGATAATAACGCTAGATAAGTCGAAAAAAAAAATTTAATTCGCATTATTTACATTCACAGATGCCACCCAAAAAACGTCCTCGCAGTTTCAATATTTCAGAATCAGAACAAATCCTGAGGTTGTTTGAAGAAGTTTCAGATGATTCTTCGGCTCCCAGCTTTGAAGAATCTGAAAAATCCTCTGATGAACGAGAGAGTAGCCAAAGAAAACCTCAAGGTAAATCAAACGTTCTTCTACCGTCATCTGAAGAAGAACATGATCCCTACAGTGATGCTGACGGAGAATTCGGGTCCGATGGCAACTACAACCCTGCTGAAGATGAAGAAATGCTGTCTGATTCTTCATCGTCATCAAAAGGTACACAAACAAGTGTGGTACGCCAATTGCATGAAAATAGTGACTCCGATAAAACAGTAAGTGACTTTGAGTCTAACCCTCCAACAAGACAGCTAGTTGTCCATCCACAAATACACCATGTTACAGATAACTTAGCTCCTGCTGCTTCAGTCAGAATGCACCCGACTTCTTCGCCTAACTTTATGTATAAAGAAACAGAACTGGAAATTTCTTTCGAATTAGATAATGAAGGCAATCCATCTCCAAATTTACTGTCTCCACAATTCCTCGAGTCTCTTTATAATTCAGATGTGGCTGTTGGATCTGGCCCAGTCATTGCACTAACTTCGAATGAGCAAGATATTGCTGCATCCACATTAGTTACAGCATCAGCTTCCCCACAAGCCTTAGAGGTGAGCAATGAAATTGCTACCCTACAACCTGTGTCAACCACAATGGCACCTTCGCCACCAGGACCAGACATACCTTCATCAAATATCTCAAGCAATAGGCAAAACAGATCACCAACTATCAGTGAGAGTTCGTGGCAAAATGACATTGCACCAATTCCGCAATTCAAGTTTGACGAAGCGAGTGCAGGAGCAACAGTCCATCTTCACGAAAATACAACGCCAGTAAGTCTATTTAATGTATTCTTTACTGATGAACTGGTGGAGCATATGGTGACGTGCATGAATGCATACGGTGAATCTTTATGTAACTCAAATAGGCCACATACACGAGGATCTCGTCGACTTTCATTCAAACCTACAGACGTAACAGAACTGAAAAAGTTCCTGGCATTGTGCCTGTTACAGGGCCAAATTGATTCGCCAAACATCAGGAAACTTTTTACGTCAACAGATCCGCTTTACTTTCATCCCATCTTTCCCTTCGTCATGTCATGCAGACGATTTGATCAGCTATTGCGTTGTTTGTGCGTTTCAGAAATAAATTCCAAAGGTATGGATAAAATTAGAGATTTTGCCAGAAACGTCAAAATTAACTTCCAAAGTGTAAATAAGCCTGGCCAAGATCTGTCTTTAGACGAATCTTTGTTGGCATTCCGTGGGAGACTGTCTTTCAGGCAGTACATTAAATCAAAAAAGGCAAGATACGGCATAAAGTTCTATGTACTGACAACTGACGATGGGTATATTTTGAATTATAAAATATACGAAGGGAAACAACTGCTTCCGACTGCTTCCGAAAATAGTGGCGAATCTACATCTAAGTTGGAGCATTTGGTTATGTCCCTTATGAATCCCTACCTAGACAAAGGGCATAATCTTTATATGGATAATTATTATAACAGTTTATCTCTATCTCAGAAACTACTGCAGAGAAAGACGCACACTATAGGAACTTTACGGAAAGATCGCAAAAAAAATCCGAAACGACTGTTCGCTAAAAAAGTTTTGAAAGGTCAGCATTTCTGGCAACGGAAGGGTCGTGTGTACGCATCTATATGGAAAGACAAACGGATCGTACACATGATCACTACAAAACACCATCCGCGTCTGATCGTTTCCCGAAATAGATATGGGCAGGCAAAAACAAAGCCTGTAGAAGTCGTCGACTACAATAAGCACATGTCAGGGGTTGACAAATCTGATCAGATGATGTCATACTACTCGACACCGAAGAAAACGATCCGCTGGTACAAGAAGGTGTTCTTCCATTTGTTTGATATGATGGTTTGGAACGCATTCTATTTATTCAGAAAATATTGTGACCCAAATTCAAGCCTATTGAACTTCCGAGAAAGAATCATAAGATCCTTTTTACAAGTGAAAAGTTCCACATTGAACGAGGTGAAAACCTTTGTTAGCGGTATAAAAACAACATCAAACAGACGTGGTCCGAGAGCCAATAATCAACAGCAGCAACTGGAACAACCACAGCAACCTCAGCAATTTGGGCATTGGCCTGAGCTTATACCCGTTTCTGAAACAACAAAACGTTCAAAAGTCTTTTTAAAATGTCGCGTCTGTACGAGAAACAAGACCGTAAAGCAGACTAGCTACCGCTGCAAGGGATGTCATGATCATCCACCTCTTTGCCCAGGATGCTTCGAGACATAGCACTTGGAACTAAGCTAGCTAAGAAGAGACAGAGGGATAAATTATGTGCTATTTACATAATGTTCAGTGGATATATTCCGACCCCAAGACTTAGTCGTAAGGCTGATCAGAAATTGCGAATTAAGTGTGTTTAATTATAAAGAAAATGATGAAGACTGTTACTGAAGACTGAATTACGATTTATGCTATAAGCTTACTGCCTAAGTTCCTAACTAGTTAATATGTAAAACGTGTTCCCGATTGTGATATTAATTAACTGCTGTACCATTTGTTATTGGTACCTATTTGTTTCTAAGAGAAATGTATAACTGTTCTTACCTAAGTACTTAAGATAGGTTCTAAAAAAATAAACTTTAAGCTAACTGGCTTTTGTCCACAAAAATTGTTCTTAAAAATGAAAATTAAACTACCAAACTTTTAGAACTTACCTGTTTTTTTATTTTATATTAAGATGGTTCAGCGATATAAAATGAACTTAATATTAATAATAAATACTTTATTCAAAGTTTTCCAAATGAGGAAATCTATGACTGTTACCTATAACGTTACACTGGGTCAATAAACATCTTTACATTAGTCGTCTGCTATAGTATTTGCGTCACACCGCATACCACTATAAGTGATGTAGTACGACGCGAATGCTTTAGCAGTCTTATGCTATAGCAGCCGCGCCACATGGTATCACAAAATATGTGATAGTTTGTGGCACGAATGTTTGAGCAGTCGTCTGCCATAGCATTCGTGTCACATAGTATCACAAATTTTGTGATATCATGTGACGCGAATGCTATGGCAGACGACTGCTATGGCAATCGCGTCGCATTCGATGGTGTTGGTTGGTATGCATCATGACAGAAATGCTAGAGCAATCGCAAAAATCCTATACAAAAAAATAGTGCTAAAGTAGGGTGACTTACTGCCCGGGAACGTGTTAAGTATGTTGACTTGACGATCCCAAAAAAAATATTACCAACAGTGAGATTTTTATTATATGTGAAGAGAATCATTAACATTATTGAAATGTTTATTTGTCCGACCAAATATGTGGTATGGTACAAGAGTCCGACGCTCAAAAGTTGTAGTACTTTGGTAATGTAAAATTAATTCTTATCAAGCTAAACGTTTATGAATTGCTCCTGCTGAAAACAACCAGATTTTAGGCCTTATTGTTATTCTTGGTAAAATACGTCGATTTTTCAATTCTAAAATAAACTTAATACGAGGGTGGATTGAAAAGTAATCGGCCTAACCAAGAAAATAAATACTTATATAATAAATGAAATATATTTTTATTTTTCTTTTGTAAAGAGCTATGGAAATTTCAGAAATGGCGATTTGTCGAAGTCTTCTGGCGGCCCTCGTGGCCGACATTTTGTACAGCAAAAGTGGAAGGAATTAGCCCTCAAGCTAAATAGCGACGGAACAGTAGCTCTAGCACGAAAAATTATCGCATTCGTAGCGTCTAGGTATCGAGTCCACGATACGATAACGGAGTATTACGACAGGTAGCAGCACGAAGCATTATCGTAAGACTATCGAGAGCTCGATACGATTACGATAGTGACGTCATCATAACGTGAATAGGGACGAGCCCTAGAGAACAAAATACACATCGTATTGAATGAACAATACGTTCGAAAACTTCATTAAATAGTGAACTATTTATTATTTTTTGCTAAACTGCCTGTTTAGTAACAATTAAAACAAAAATAAATTACCACACAAATAAAATGCTAGAAATAAGATATGGAAGATTGTAAAATGCACTATATTAGGAAAAATATTCATACTATTTTAATAATTATTCATACAATTTTATTAGGTTTTTGAACAACGCGACTTTACTTGACAGAACGTCTTTGATTGTCAAGGTCAAGTGTCAAGTGTGTTATTGTTAAAAACGAAATAGCATTTTGTGAAAGTGTTTAAAAGGAGTTTATTGAGAAAACAATCATGAGAACCAGCCATTTACAATAAGTAATGATGGTGGAGTTCATGAAAGTGTGAGTGTCAATAAAAAGTTACTTGCATTACTGTTTACTAAAATATTAATGTAAAGAGCTATGGAAATTCCAGAAATGGTGATTTGTCGAAGCTCTATGGCGGCCCTCGAGGCCTGGAGTTTATGAAAGAGGCTATGGAAGTTATTTCTAGGTATATATTAAAAGATTAGGTACATAGTTATAATTATATTTTTATATTTCTAGTTACAGATTTTATTAACAGTTATAGTTTTTATATTACTTTTTACATGTACATATGTAGTTATTTAATAAATGATTTAATTATACATGCAGTCTGTTAATTGTGTTCACCAACATACGTCTAATCGCCCTTCCCCTAAGTAGGTCATCTCCTATATTATTTTCCTGGAAAATATGTTCAGAAGAGATAGATGAGCGCTGCTGTGGCATGTTAGCACCTTGGGGATCTGGTTCAGGAACATTAAAATCGCTGGCCAGATTATGCAGCACACAGCAAGCTGTTATTATTTTTGCACATTTCTCAGGTGCATAATGTAGTGTGCGATCTTGGCATAAACAACGCCATCGATTTTTTAATCGTCCAAAAGTATTTTCTATTGTCACCCTGGCCTTTCCATGGACACTTGTGTATGTCTGCGCTTAAGCATCATCCAGAATTTGGTCTTCATAGGTAGGTACTAACTTACTTTTTATTATATTCCTACGTCGATGTTCGACGTCTAGCGATTGTGGGCCACTCTCACAGCACACGCTCCGCTTAAAGAACCCAGGGTTAAATGTGGGAGGAAACACGTGCACAGGCAGGGCGTTCCAGGCCACTATCGTTCGGCAGAGAAACGAACGTTTAAAACGTTCGGTTCTCGCGAACATGCTATCCACTGTGTGGGAGTGGCATCTCTGCCCGGCACGTATTGTTCGGAATCGGAAGGAAGAGGGTGGGATCAGATTGAAGAGCTCTTCAGAACACTCGCCGTGGTAAATACGGTAGAATGCGGGCAAGGAAGCTATTGTTCGGCGCTGAGCCAGCGGCTCAATGCTTCGCGTTACCTCCGGACAATCTATTATATAATACGGATAGCTTGTCGTCTCATAGCGTCGAGAGCGTCCAGCAAATACTTCGCGGAGCCGTCCCAGAGGTGAGAGCAGTATTCGATGCAGGGTCTAATCTGCTTCTTGTACGGCAGTCACCTCTGGTGCGTTGTAAAGAATAGCTTTACCTTATTCGGTATTCCTAGTTTCCGCGAAGCTAGCCCTATACATCTTTCGATGTAGTTTTTATTATTGAGCTCTCGACGAACGTCTATGCCAAGGATGTCAAGGTTGTCCTTCATTGGTAATAATGTATTCTGACGAGAGGGTAGGGGAAGGAAAGGGGATTTCTTCTCTATATTGCAGGGGTGATAAGAGCCTCGGTCACTTCCTTGACGCATTTGCTTACTGTGGTTTGGACTAAATATTTGGCCATTCCCACTGTTCGCTGGTATGACCCAGTGACATAAAACGATAATGCACAAAGAACCTATAACATTTAAATCATTAGATAGGTTACAATTTGTCATAGAAAACATTACTAACTACAGTAGATGGAGATGGAGAGACTCGTTTTAGATTAAATATTAAAGCTATTCACATTTAGGTACCATTTCGAATGTTTTCTCACCGGCTAAACTTACGTGAATAAAGATTCGTATAGCTCGATAGCCAGCCTACGAAAGTTACATTACCGTAAGTCAAAATTAAATTCGTGCTCCCAAGTTTGTTTATAAAGTGTCACGTAACGAACGTGTGACGATACGGTTGCGATACGAAAGTAATTTAAAATCGCTCGTGCTGCTAAAATTAGTTACTTTCACACACGATAGGGGCGCTGTACAAATGTCATACAATTGTTTGTCGATGACGATACGAATACTTTTTCGCAAGTTGTTCGTGCTCGAGCCTCTGTTGTGTTATCCGTACTTTTCAGCGATGGATGACGTCACGGAGCGGTTATTGTGACACAGTTCTATCCCACTCCCATAGTGCGCGGCTTATAAGTACGATTAGGTAATGTGAACACGTTTTTCTAAATCAATTACATAGATCGTAGCCAATCAGATAGCCAGTATTATAGGTTTTTGCCCCCTTATTCACAATGAAAAGATATTATTGGCTAAAAACTTTGTTAGTTAAAAATGCTCTGGTTAAATCCAGAAGACCCCCAGTGCCCCTTTTTTATGATAATCGGTAGGTACCTATTTTAAACCTGTGATAATTCATTAAACCGAAGAAAACCTCTGAATAATAATTTAATTTTGACTTTAGTATGAATAGGTACACTTTTACTTTACAGCTGCATTGAGAGTCATTATTTTCTTAACGCGAATAAATTATAGGTTTGGACACAATACCTTTGCGCTTGCACTGTAGACTTATAAGAATAATGTTATTGCTTAAACTTGCGACACGTTAAATTGGCAGCCGTGTTATATTCAACGAATAGTTAAATTGTAAAAAAATATTTTTTTATGTAAAATTATTTTATTATTTCGACTTTTTTTTATGTATTTCTTTTTTGCCTTTTTCTATGTACCTACTGTAAATACTTATATTCCCCTTGGTTACTTCTGCAGCGGTATATTTAATGCTCAACAAATCTACACTACGATTTCACTAGGTGAATTCGTGATTTTAAGTATTCTAATAACCATTGTAATAATTTAGAGCTGCAGTAAAAAGGAGAAAAAATAATAATATTAAGTAATACTGCATCATTGAGGTATAATGTACTACGTACTAGAGAAGCCATCGTGAACAAAATCTGTGCTCCATTTTGTTAAAAGTTAAAACTAAACAGCGCTGCAGCAATAATTTGACTGTCTGATTAACTTTGACAAACTAATAAAATAATAAACACGCAGCCACAACGCAGCGCTGCATTGCTTTTTGCGACAGTTTTCCCGAGCGTCTATTGGTTGTTCAAAGTTCTATTAATAGCTATTAATAGCGTACGTTTACATAGAATAAGTAATCTGCCGAACTCAGAACAGACATTAAGTATTATACCTAAATGATTAATGAAATTTTATTATTAGGTGTAGCATTATACAATGTTGATATCGTCGAGTGGCATTTATTTATACTAGTTATCACGGCGAACTTTGTATCGCCTCAAATATAAAAAAAAAGAAAATAAAAAGAATATTTAAATATTTCATGCAAATGTATGTATTATTAATTATAATTGAAAACGCGACGGACGGACAGACAAATTGTCGTATTAAATGTATAGAGATAATTAAAAGGAATCAAATCAAATAAAATATTTATTTACTATCACCTATATTTATAACACCTTTAAATCCAAATAATAATAAAAAATATTAACATTATTAAAAAATTTATTAGTGATGCAACGAATAAATCTTCGTAAAAAAAATATACGTCGATAGTGTCATCTCTGCGCGCACAAAATGTTTTACTCTTTGACATTTTGCTAAAAATGGTCGTCGCCGCTCTGTGACGCGTCGTCACAAGTAACAATTTAAAATATAATTAAATAAAGCATGCATTAAAGACTTTGTTAATTGTAATTACTGGTGAAAGGTCACTCCTTAATTTTTACTTATGTTTCTAGAGTTGTTAGAACAGTATCTCGAACATAATGTGTCACGTTCCGGAAAGTGCTCGGGACAGACTAAGTGAGTTAGAGCGCGAGGACTCTTTTAGTTGAGGCGGCTTCTCTAGTACGTAGTACATTATACCTCAATGTACTACATACAGATAATAGCATTGATAGTGATTTGGTGACGCTCCGACCATATTATTATAAGTCGCGTCTCATTCAATCTCATTGGTAGATTCCTAAACACACTTATAGAACGCGACTTGGCCTCGGGGCCCCCATTGGCCTATTCTAGAATCTGTCTGTCGCGAGTATCTGATTGGCACATTCGGTCCGCCAAAGCCCGCCGCATGTCTATTGTCTATGCGCGGATGTCCGATAGGTGTGAATGTTGCTTTATTAGGGATTTATTAATTCTTTGACCTGATTTTGTACGACCGATGATAATGTGGTCGGAGCTAAACAAAATAGTGATAGGCAACAAAGATACTATTTTTATAATAAATTAATTAATTTTATCTTTGTTTTTTTTTGTGTCTCATCCCATAGTTACCATTTGTAAAGCAGCCCACACATTGACAGACCGCCTGCAGACCCCGATCGTTCGAGATCGACGGCCTTTTTTGTTCGATTTTCAATCTGATCGACTGACTGCAGGCGCACTTTTGGTGTGTGGGTCCCTTTTTAGGGTTCCGTAGTGCTCTGAACTCTTGGAACCCTTATAGTTTCTCATGTCTGTCCGTCCATCTGTCTGTCGACATTCCTCCCAAACATGAAACACGCAACTCTTCTGGCCTGTTTCTGTAAGGACGGCAGGTGACTATCCCGCCGGCCTCAGGCCCCGATCATGGAGTTCGATGATCTTGGGCGTAGATGAGTCTGCGGTGCCCTCGCTTCTATATATGGTATGTATCTATATATAGAAATGGAGAATGTCCCCCTTAGCTCTCGAGAACTGCTTATGCTCCAATGATGGTTGACCCCTCTATGGATAGCCCTCGATCTGGAGGCAAGCCAAAAAATCGAAAATTTGACTTGGCCCTAAGGGGTCAAAAGTTATAGGCCAAAAGTATTTAGAAATATATAAGTATGTATATCAGTTGTTTAGATCCCATAGCACAAGCTTATAGCTAAGTTTGGGCTAGATGACGTTGTGTGAGAATGTCCAACAATATTATAAAGAGGAAAAATTTGATTGTTTGTAAATAGGCTCCAAAAGTACTCAACCGATTTTGTAAATTCTTTCACTAATATGTAGCTACATACATGATCCTCGAATGACATTCCCGTGAGAATTGAGGAACGATAATAACAATCACGCGGGCGAAGCTGCGGTGGACAGCTAGTAAATAATACAACAGCAATTACAAAATACTTCTTATTATTGTATCATACATATTTCATTCAACTTATATCTATGTAAATTATTAAATTCGAAATAATTGCATTTGTTTACTATTCAACGGGAATTCCTATAATTGCATTGATTGTTGAATTTAATATTAATTTGATAACAGTCAGCAAAAGTACTTAATAAATTAGGGATTAAAAATATACCTATGCTTACTTTTTTACATAGGTATGTAGTATTTTTTTACATACCAGTAATTGCAAAATACCGAGTTCAATAGCATTCTTGTTAACACCTCCACAAATGTTTAAGCGTTGTAAGTAGAGATGAAACGGATAGTAGTTTGGCCGGATACCGGATACCGGATATTCGGCAAGCTACTAGGCCGGAGCGCCGGATATCCGGCTGCCGGATATTCGGCCCTTTATTGCGTTGACGCGATCAGTTTGATTTGAATATTGGCGCGGTGAACGAGATCGGAAATATTCAGGCGCATTCGGGTCGCACGAAAGCGGAGATCGGGTCGACTCGGGTGCGTTCGAGTGTTATCGCGCGTGTCAGTTTGTGTTTGTTTCTCAGTTCGTTTGTTGTTTATTTCATTGTTTATCACTTGCCGTCTTGATTTTATGTTTGAATTGTGATAGATTAACAAGAAATGTCATCATCAAAAACACGATCGCCAATATGGCAATATTTTGATTTAAACAGTGACGATAACAAGTACGCGGTATGTTTATTGTGTCAGGTTAAAATTTCTCGAGGTGGTGAAGGAAAAAAGGCAGGTACGTAAGTTTTAGAGGTTATGTTTTTGCTTCAATTGAACGAAAAGATATGAAAACGAAGAAACTTAAACTGATTTTGTTAATAAACAAACTTAGTAGGTACCTACCAGTATAAATAAATTTTGGTCGATGTGTCATTTCATTTTTATTTTCATTAGGTACCTACTACTACGGCCTTACTTTAAATTAGTTTAAATTCTTTAAATAAAACGACATTCACCAATTTTATAAATGAAGTTTATGACTTCAACTTTTTTTTTATTGATGCACATTGTGAACGGTACCTACAATATTTTAAAGTATGATTTTTTTTGTCATTCATTAGGTACTTCAGCCATGAGTAATCATTTGAAGTCCAAACATCCAGAGGAGTTTAAATTGATAAATAAATAAAAAACTGGTGAAAGTTCAAAGCCGGTTATGGCTCCGGGACATGCCGTTCCCAGCACAAGTGCATCTTCATCATCAGCAGATAAACAACTAACACTGTCGGAATCGTTTGAAAGAAAATTACTTTGGAATGTAAATGATGCCAAAGCCAAGAAATATCATTATTTAATTTCAGAAATGATTGCTCTAGATAACGAGCCGTTCAGTATCGTAGAAAAGGTCGGGTTTAAAAGGCTTCTAGAACAAGCGCTACCTCGTTATGAATTACCAAGTCGCACTTATATTTCTCAAAAAATTGTGCCCGATATCTACAATAGAATTCACGACAAAATTAAAACAAACATTTCAAAAGCTATTGCAGTTTCTGTTACTTCTGACATTTGGACCTGCCTGCACAATAGTTCAAGCTTCTTGAGTTTCACAGCCCATTGGTTGTCTCCGGAATTTCAGCTGCAACACGGCGTTCTTGCTATGAAACCGTTTTCAGGATCACACACTGGAGAAAATATAGCAAACGAACTGAACGCTATTGCTGCTCGCTGGGATATTGATAGAAATAAAATTCATTTACTAATCCATGATAGTGGCGCTAATATGGTGAAAGGAGTTCGAGTTGCAGAGTATGATTCTGCTAGATGTTTCATACATTCGCTTCAGCGAGTTGTTAATGAGGCAATGAAGGTCCAAGCTGAAGTATTAGACATGATTGCTACTGGAAGACGTCTAGTAACTCATTTCAACCATTCAGATTTAGCACAAGAAAAATTGCTTGCGATTCAAAAAGAGTTACATTTACCGCACCATCAGTTAGTGCAGGACATCAACACGAGGTGGAACTCTACCTACTACATGGCAGAACGCTTGTTGGAACAAAAAAGGGCTATCTCTCTTTATGTCGCTGAACATGCCACACTCACTAATTTGACGATACAACAATGGGGCCTAATGGAGCAGTGCATAAATCTTCTAAAACCATTTGAAGAAATAACGAAAATTACAAGTTCTGGCCTTTCCTGTATATCTGAGGCGATTCCGCATATTTCCGCATTAAAAAAGTATTTAGACAAAAACGAGACTGCACAAAGAACACCAGACTTAGCTCGTATGAGAGCTTCTTTGAAAGCTGAATTGGAAAGTCGTTTTAAATCCTTAGGAGATAATCCAAATTACCTAATTGCTACCTTTTTAGACCCAAGGTTCAAGTCAGACTATTTAGGAGTTCTTGAAACTGAAAAGGCCCGACAGAAAATCATGATAGAGTATATAAAAAACTCTTACGAGGAATATTCTTCTGACAGTGAAAGATCATCGCCGTCTTCAACACCTGCTAAACGAATGAAAGAAGATGAAACTGGATCCAAGTTCACACGTGAAGCTCATGACACTTTTTGGAACTGTTTCAATGAAGTGGCAAAGGATAATAGTAGTGATAGTCGCGATCAAGAAAAACAAAATCCAATTGCTAACGAGATTGACTTTTTTTTAAAGACATCTCGAATCGATCGCAATCACGACCCATACATTTGGTGGTCAGTTAATCTAAGTCAGTACCCGCAGTTGTCAAGGTTTGCTAGAATTTATCTTTCAGCACCTGGCAGTAGCGTTTACAGCGAAAGGCTATTTTCAGAAGCTGGTCTGGTATATGAAGCCAAGCGGAGTCGCCTCTTACCAACAAACGCGGAAAATTTGGTATTTATTCATCACAATTTGCCACTTGTTAATTTTGAGTATTAAACTAATAATTAATAAAACAAACATTTTTGATGTGCGATTATAAAAATAAACGGTGTCCATAACCTATTGGAGTATGATTTGCCTTGTGTAAAATGAGATTTTTTTAAATTTTACTATCCGGTATCCGGCCGGATAGTGAAAACAAGGCCGGATAGGCCGGATACCGGATAGTTACCGGATATCCGTTTCATCTCTAGTTGTAAGTGTGAAGGCACGTCAGTATAGTGGAGGTCGGGGAGTGAAGTCAAGTTATAGAAAAGCAAAACCTGCGCTTAACTAACAGGTTTCGGTCGCTTAAATACTCATACACACAGGAAAAATATTGCTCAATTCTGGATCACACAGGAAAAATATATCGCAATACTGGATCACACAGGAAAAATATTGCGCAAAACTGGATCATACAGTAAAAAATTTTGCGCAACAATTAGGTCACCTATCAACATAATACATAACATTAGAATCAAAACCCATTTCTCTAAAGTAGTAGTTTAAAGTACACCACACGCCAAACAAGGAGTTTTGTTGTAGTGATTACATCATTTTGAGTGTCACCGTGTCACAGACGTCCTATAAACACCAATTTACTTACATCATTGCTTATAATTATAAATATTTCTTGGAATTTAACATTCTTAACACATATTATCACTACGGCAAGTCTGTAATAAAGCTATTCACACTATTGAGGCACAGAGTAGAACAAATGAAAGAGACACACAAACAATGTGTGTCACACTAAGTCTACTGGCTGTAGACATATTCCAGTCTCACCATGTACGAATGAGGTGCAACCGATTCCTGCATTTGTTCTTAGCTGCCTCTCCAATCACTTTGGTCTAATCTGAGATTGAGTCATCTCATTTCTTCTCATCAGGAATATCGGCTAGTAATTTATCTAAATCAACACCTTCAAACTTGGAGCTCTGTGTATTGGATGCGTGTGCTAAAAAGAGTTCCTTTAAAAACTGCAACTCTTTCGTAAGGGTCTTTACTCTGTCTTCTAAGACTTGATTTTCTGCCTTCAAGTTGCTAACTCTTGTAAACGTTTCTTGTGTTTTCTGTTTTGATTTGGTCCTGCTCTTTTGTACTGCCTGTAACATGTTAAATAAATTATAAGTTTCTGCTGTCAATGCAAGAAATACATACACATAGTTGACAAATTTTACTGCCTTGGTGATGTGATCGGGTTCAACTCATAGGTTAAGTTAAATATTTGTACGAATATATTTGTTTCGGAGTTTGTTGTTTTCATATATCACTACATCATCACTAACACTACATTTTATAAAACAAAGTCATCAAGATCACCAATTTTGATGCAGTTTTCACCAATGTATAGAGTGGTTCTCGATGGTTTTTGTGTATTTAATTGGTCAAATGGGGGAAGTCGCAGGTTAGCTACAGGGTGAATTTTTATATCATTACTTCCCAGAATTTGATCGTTAACAGCAACACTATCGTATGGTGTAATTATAAAGGGTATGATTTTTTTTCTAAATCAATGGGTTCGATTCCCACCTAGGATTATAGGTTTTAAAAAAATCTAATGATGAGGTTTTAAGTTTCATCAAAATCGGGCTCGTGACTCCTTTGAGCATTTTTCGCTATTCCTTATAGTTCCGGATTTGGCCATCCAAGCCCACTTGAAAAATTCAGTCTGTATATTACATCCTTAGGAGACCACATAAATCGAGTTCCTAAAATACCCTTATTTGTGATTTACTAAACACTAGCGGACGCCCGCGCATTTCGGTAATTTGAAGTTGGTTGTTGTATAAAGTGTGCCCGGTGACGGCAATAGGCTTGCCCCTATTGCGTGGGATTAAAATACTGACAAATTGTGGGTGTGTAATGCACCTCTGCCTACTCCTTCCGAGATATAGGTGTGATATATATGTAAATGTGTTTGTGTGTATTTAATATGTATATCGTCGCTTGTATGGCAAACTTGCGAATCTGCAATTTTGGCGAAATCCTGTTTTTTTTATTTAACGTAATACCAATATGGTGATACACAACGTCACAAAGTTTCAACTCTGTATCTTGATTAGTTTAGGAGATATGAAAGCAACATATTTGCGTATCTAACACAATTTTCGTTTGTTACCATGCCAAACTAGGTAAAACTAGGTCTAGCCTTCATCATGCCGGCTACAACTAGGTCCAGTTGTCACTTTCACCTGGGAGAAATTTCTTTTTTTTATTAATGCAAGTCGCTGGCACTCGCCGGCCGCTGCCGCGGCACCGCTCGCTTCGCTCGCTCGGCTCGTGCATAGGCGGTCACAGTTTTAACCTAACCTAACCTACCCATACTAGGTTTAACCAAGAGTAAGTGGCTACACCTAGTTCTAACCGGCTAAAACTAGGTGCAGCCGCACTTCGGGTATTAGCCGTAACATATACGTATCTTTTAAAATCTCATTGGAGGTTTAAATGTATAACAGACCATGGTCAAGTTACCTATATGCACTATTCGCATAATTACCATGGTCTATCTCTTTGAAAATTATCAAATACACTATGGTAAATTAACCTATGTGTCATATTCGTTGATTTGCCCTGGTTTAAAATCTTTGAAAATTATCAAATACACTACGGTAAATTAATCTGTGTCATTTTCGTTGATATGCCGTGGAAAAATCATTGGCGAAAAATACACTTCCATAAAGTCATCGTAGAAAAACCAACTTGCGAATATGATCTATTTATGATTTATTTCGTTATTTTACATCGCACACTTTTTGTGCGGCGCTGCGCGGCGTGGCGCGGCACGGTCTGTCCGAAACACGGATTTTGTGTGCGCTGGACATTTTGCGCGTCGTGTACGTTACTGCATATAATTGCACAGGTTCTATGTTCACAGACTAAAAAGTGCGTCACGGATAGTCTTTCGTTTGCGCTGCACCTAATATTTTCCATAAAAAACCTAACGTACATCCATTATAATGAAGCAGGTGATTATATAAACGATAGAGAAGGGTTTTATTGCTCTCCTGTAAAATTTGAAATTTGCACATTTGCTAGTTTGCCAGACAAGTGACGATATGCAATCAGTTACCAGAGGGGGCTTGTGGTCTAGTGGTACCCGACAATGTTAACATATTACAAAGGTTAAGCAACATCTAGTCAGGCCCGTCTTAGGATGTGTGACCATTTCTTAAGACACTGCGACCCCTCCGTGCCTCAGAGAGCACGTTAAGCAGTTGGTCCCCCATTGGTAATTTAATTATTTACTGCCAGGTTTAACCTTACAACATCATAATAAGCTATAATCATCACCAGCTACCGAGTCTATAGCCCAGGACTCAATGTCTCAAGAAATGGTCACCCATCCTAAGACCAACCTGGCTAGATGTTGATTGACATACCAAATTAGATTAATCTGTACTTTTACTTATAGTATCTGAAAATGGCGTCAGACAAGACTGATTGACAGTAACACTCGTAAAAAGGTAAGTAGGTATGTGTTTTTCTTCAATATATGTGTAGCAAGTATCAGTTTTCAATTCCTTTGTGCTAATACGTATTGTTGATATTTTTGGCAAATCTTTATGATAACATTGCACATTACTTCCTGGGCTACCATATCATCCAAAAATAGAATTACCTCTTCAATAACATTGTTAGATATAAACAACGTAGTTTACATAGAATTATGATATTTTATGTAAAAAAAAACTATACCAACCTTATTGTTTCGGTCTCTTTTCTTCCTATACTCGTCATCATCCTCCTCAGCATCACTAACCACACGTCGTCCGCGTTTTGGAGGCATCTCGCCAATTAAGTCTTCAAAATCGTCTAATAGCATCAAACTGTTTCACAAATCTCACTAGAGAACCCCTCACTGAGTTGATAGTCACAACTTGTTTGTCAAACGCAGAAAAAGCGCAATAAGTTGCAAGTACGAAGTTTTTATCAGTATTAACAACGATAATTCATGACGCAATTGGATTTCTTGATATTGTTTTGAACGCTGTTGTTGAACTTTTCAATTGTTTGTTGTGGTGAAATCAATTTTATGTATTTTTAATTAAACACGAACTATAAACTCGTTCACTTCCAACAAAGCTACAATATTATCTGAAACGCACACTCCAGTGGCGTGGTATAAATATAATGCTGGGATACTTGCTTACTCGCAAGTTGTAATTATTGCAACATTTTCATCACATTTCGTTATTATTATTCATAGGTAGGTATGTAAATCTCCCTCGAAATCGAATCAATGCGATGAGTCATGCATGGGACGACCAACGTCACGAAAACTGTCAACAGTCACCACTGTCACGTTTTATCAATCAAATATGTCAAGCGTCACGATGACATATTATAAATGTTGCCCTTATAAAATTTATTCTACTTTATTCCAAATTAATTTCGTCCTAGGACCTAGTTATTCAGAAAGCAGCTATATGAGTAAAAGTACGAACGGAGTTATGAGCGTTTTTCTGTCGAATGTTCCCCTTCAGTTATTTATTACTTTTCTGTATATTTTATATTTGAGAATTATTAGGAAAACTATAGTAGCTTTTTATATCCTATCCAAGATTTCGTATCGTTTAGCATTATATCAATAATAGCTTTTTTGACGTGGCTGTTTTATGCAAAATAGCTTATTTCATCGAAATTATTGGCTTTTTTCTCCATTAATTAAAAATAAAATAACAGTATATAAAAGACAGACAAGAAAATAAAACAAAATAATGTATTACTGTTTTACTCCATAATTGTATTTACATACATACCTTTATGATTTAATGAATAATATTTGTAATTTATAAGTAAAATTAAAATATGTTTAAGAGATCTTTATTTAAAAAATACGTAACAAAATATTAATTTTCTTCTTACATTAATGAACACTATTCATTTATTGACATACATTATTGACATGCAAATCAAACAAAATGTTATCAATACAATAAAATTTTTCCGTGCGTATTCGTTAGGGCGGATATTTGCCGGTTGTGCTGCCTAGAAAACCCCTCCAACTCCGTCCTTTGGCTGCACGTAGACCATGGCTCTATGAGCCAGATCTACGTGTGTGTTGACCGTTCCCACACAGGGGATTCTGAGACAACAAAGCTCTTCCAGTACCTCAGCGAGACGGCTGATGATGCGCAGGTACGGTTCCCGAACGCTGACCTAGTGTTTCTGGGGGACTTCAATGGTCATCACATTGAATGGCTAGGGTCCCTAAGGACTGATCATGCGGGTAGGGCCGCCCATGCGTTTGCTCTCTCCCACGGTCTGACCCAGATGGTATGCGGGATCACCCGGATACCAGACAGGTCAGATCACGCGCCCGCTCTGCCCGATCTACTGCTGACGAGTCACCCAGCCCAGTACAGTGTTTCGGTAGGAGCCTCATTGGGTAGTTCCGACCACTGTGGTTCACGCTGGTATGAAGATATCAACTCCTGCACGTGCTGTACAAATGTCACGACGACTATGGCACTACTCGTCAGCGGATTGGGACGGTCTACGCGATTTTTATGCGTCCGTCCCCTGGAGCCAGCGCTGCTTTGTAGGAAAGGCTCCTTCGGATAGCGCTTCTGCGATTGCTGGGGAGATCAGTTTAGGGATGGCATATTCTGTGTCTGATGGGCGACATCAGTGAAAGGGATGTCTGGCGTTCAGGCGAGATTGTGCCAAAGCTGTTCGACAAAAATAGTCGGCATACGCACCTGGATCAGGGCCCGGGCTGTGCGCGACCCAAACGTGAGCCACCTCAAAGCAGCGTACAACCGGGCCACAAAATCCAGCAAGAGGGCCTTTAAGAGAGCGGATGCCTAGCGCGTCGCGCGGCTTGGTCAGGAGCTCACTTCCCATCCCATAAGCAGCCGTGGATACTGGCAACTGGCCAAAGCCGTGCAATCTAACTTTTGTCAGCCCTCGCTGCCACCGCTGCGTTACCCAGATGGAACACTGGCTCACAAAGCCAAAGAGAAAGCGGATATGTTCGCAGACCTCTTTGCGGCTAATTCTCGGGTCGACGACCGTGGTCTGCAGCCCCCCGCCATCGCCAACTGTGGCCACACTATGCGTGACATTGTACTGTAGGCAATGCGATGTTCGGGCAGTGCTGCGATCACTCGACACGCGGAAAGCCAGTGGCCCTGACGGCATTCCGGCGGTGGTACTACGGAAATGCGTAGCTAAGTTGTCTCGTGTACTAACTCGTCTGTACCGCCTGTCTTACTCCACAGGAATCGTGCCGGAGATCTGGAAGGAGGCGAACGTACAATCGATACCCAAGAAAGGGGAACGGTTTGATCCAGCCAACTATCGACCCATAGCTGTCACGTCAGTCATCTGCAAGGTGTTTGAGCTCATCATCAACAAGCAGCTCATGCGATACCTCGAAGATCACTCGCTAATAAATGATCGGCAATACGGCTTCAGGCCAAAACGATCAACGGGTGATCTTCTGGCATTCGTAACGCATGTCTGGGGTGAGGCTAAGGAAAGGCACGGCGAGTCCTTGGCGATTAGCCTGGACATCGCCAAAGCCTTCGATAAAGTCTGGCATGCTTCGCTCCTTTCCAAGCTTCCGGCATATGGTGTTCCTCCTCAACTGTGCAGCTGGATGACCAGCTTTCTGAACGAACGCCGAATGCGGGTCCTCTGCGATGGCCAGGCTTCTCGCTTTTTGCAAGTGAATGCCGGGGTGCCGCAGGGGTCCGTGCTGTCACCAACTCTCTTCCTTCTCCATATCAATGATATGCTATCCCTCGGGAACATTCTTTGTTATGCAGATGACAGCACATTGCACGGGACCTACTGGGCTCGTCCGGCGGCGGGGCGGTCGGAGATTGAAGAGGATAGACCACAACTCGTAGCTGATCTCGACAGGAACCTCGACTGTATTTCTCAATGGGGTACCGAGAACCTGGACGAGTTCAATGCCCGCATAACACAGGCGTGTGCATTTACAGTGAAGAAATCCCCTTTCCTTTCCCTACCCTCTCTTCAGAATGCATTATTACCAGTGAAGGACAACCTTGACATCCTTGGCATAGACGTTCGTTGAGAGCTCAATAATAAAAACTACATCGAAAGATGTATAGGGCTAGCTTCGCGGAAACTAGGAATACTGAATAAGGTAAAGCGATTCTTTACATCGCACCAGAGGTGTCTGTTGTACAAGACGCAGATTAGACCCTGTGTCGAATACTGCTCTCACCTCTGGGATGGCTCTGCTATGCAGTGACGCTATGCAGTGACGGGCTATGCGTATTATAGATTGTCCTCATTGGTAACGGGAAGCCTAGAGCTGAAAAATAGCTTCCTTGGCTGAATTTACCACGGTGAGTGCTCTGAAGAGCTCTTCAATCTGATCCCACCCTCTTCCTTCCGATCCCGAACAACGCGTGCCGGGTAGAGATGCCACTCCCACACAGTGGATAGCATGGTTGCGAGAACCCCTAGGCCCTAGGCCGCGGAACTAAAAATATAAAAAAAAATAAAAGTAACCGTTAAGTTTGTTTATTTGTTTCGGGTACGGCGGTTATGGTACGGGGTATAAAATTGTATTTTATTAACATTAAAATTTTATAAAAACAGCCCAAATGACGTTAGAAAAAGCCAAGTATGGACTCGTAACAAATATACAACTTACCGAAAACAGCCAACGTATAATGGCTGGTTTTTACGAACCTCGATCCCCATTACCTCCTAACATTTTGAATTTGTACGAAACAGCCATATATTAGGCTGACTTATGCAATATACGTTAGGCAGTTTGTATCAATATTGACTGCATTTTACACCATGATGACTGTTTTTTTTACACTTTTTTTTGTTGAATGGCTGTATTGGATGGCTCATGTCTCCGCCGTAAGAAGAGATATCGAAATGGCTGTCTTCGCCAAAAATCCAGCTGGTCGAATTTAGTACGGCTGTGTTAATAACACGATTTTAGAAAAAGTGCCACTTGGCTGCTTTCTGCATAACTAGGTCCTATTATTCATTTACCTGTTTAATTCGTAAGATCAGCGACCTCTTTTTTCGCAATAGTACTACTACAACACAGTCCTTGATTCAGTGGTAGTAGGTAGTCAGAATACACTCAATCTAGTTTTATTCTGTAAGGATGTACGCCCACATATTATTCAATCGTTTTGTTATCATCGTTTTCATATACCTACTTAGGTACGCCTGGTACGCCTTTTGATATATGTTAGGACTGGTTAGGTTAGGTTAGAGAGTTAGTTCTGAGAGTTTCATATAGGACAGGTAAATAGACGATTTATCAAGTCAAAATAAATCAACGTAATCAGACCAGACATTATATATTCTTCCTTCAAGATAACCTTCTAACAATGTACGTTAACTTATTTACACAAATATAATATACTCGTATATTATATCGAATGATAATCTTTCTAATACTGGTTGCTGAAATATCTATACAATGACTAAGTACGCAAAATAATGAAGTTGATGATGACATGGTTTACTGAATTGTACTTAAACAGATACAGATATTGCGAGACATGTGTAGCGCATGGTGCACGTCGGCTGCGTTTTGAAATGTTGACATTCGTATTAGTAGTATCAAATTTTCCACGATCAAAGCTTACGTGTGGACATGGCGAGACACTCATTATTTGAGGCGTGAGTTGCTTGATATCATGTAAGCAACGCATTCCTTGCAATATCTGTAATCCATCCACCTTAAAAGATAAAATCGCATTGGAAAAATGAGAATCAATTTAAATTATACTATCACTAGTAAAATCGACTAATTAGTCAAAGTAACAATGTAACTAGATAATGGAAAAAAACTATCTCACAGTCTTTTTTATAATTAAATAAAATTTTATTTTTAGTATTTTATTATTCAATTCGATGGTATATGTTAGATTCTTTATTATAAATATCTTGCCTTTTGCTATTTTTATATTTTCCTTTACTGACTTACTTACTGTTACTTTAAACAAGAGTAAAAATTGCTATTATTATTTGCATCAAGTCTGGGTCCGCCTCTGGACGCAGAGTAATATTTCTCGCACGCACTATTTTATCACAGAACACATAAACAAAAGGATCAATCCAAAGAAATAGTACAATATTAAAAAAACAGCAAAGCACAGTTTTATAATTTTATGTTGCTAACCCTATAGTTAACTTATTGAGATTAGACCAGTCTAATGGTTATTTACATAAAATGAACGATTAAATACATTAATTGTTGCGTTGGAACTATGATTTTTAATATTATACCTATGCATAAATATGTAGTAAGTCATCAAAAATATTTAACTTGTAATATTGTCTTTATTCCACAAGCTTTTCGTTACAGTTAGAAAAGGCTTTCGTTAGTAAAGTAGTCTTCAATAAATTATTATATAAAATACATAAAGACTTGTTAAAAGCAATATATAATACCTATATAATAATTATTTTAAATAAATCTTATTCAACTTAATCTTATAGACTCTTGAAAACATTTGGCAATGAAACATTATTTCTAAGATTCGTTCAACATAGGATAATTAAGGCTGATATTATTATCTAATATTGTATTTTACTGCAAGGCGCTGCACCACAGCCAGCGTAGACTTCAGTCGATAACCAAAGATAAAGCAGAAATTCAAAATTTCAAAAAATCTACTTTTTTTGCGACATCGTTAGTTGTCAGTCGATCTATTTTAGTCGACACTACCATGCTCATATGACTGAACCACGTGGTATATATAAACCTACATCAATATTTTGGTATGATAAATAGCAGTAGGTATCATGGTTAACATTGTTTGTGCTCCCCCCAAATTGCAGATATAGACCATTTATGTTTGAAGTAATGTTTCTAAAACAATTCAATAAATATAAAATTAAATAAATACTTATATGTAAATATGACAAATCCAAAACAGGAACATTATTTGTAAATATTTTATATTACATTGTAGTTTGGCTTCTATAGCTTTTATTAGGCGAATATAATTTATATAGATGAAATGCAAAGTCAAAAATAGGCTACAATTATCCTATAAATAATATGTAATACACAGGTAGGTATATATTTTTTTCTAGACACAAATCCAATATCTTGGGATATATTGTAGGTACTTAGGTAATTACCTATGAATTTCAATTTAATAACATGCAATATATATTTGTAAGAAAGGTATTAAATATTAACATCGAACATAATTTTATATCGGTCCATATCATATTGCAATAAATAGTAACTAGGTCTTTGAAACATTAGTAACAATTAATAATTTATTAATAGTCAAATGATAGTTTATTCTTCTTTTTTGTGTTTTGAAAATAACTTTCGTATTAGACGGCTAAGCTCGAGACTTGTACATTTTTGTCGAGACTAAAATACTTTTATAATTATATTTACAATTCAAGTTTACCTCGATTTGAATGTTTTAATTATTCCCATGTTTTCTAAGGAAAATATTAACTAGAAAATTACTTACTAATTAAACTAAATAATAAGGTAATGGTATGTAAAGGTATTTCGATTTTAATTTAATTTAGAATTTGTTTTTTTTTACTTAACAATCGACTAAGAGAAAATAGATTAGTCGATTTCTAGCGGGATTAAATACGTACGTCTCTATAAATGTAATTATATCTATTAGCTACTTATTGAGCACGCGATTTTATACATTAAAAATTGATGTGAAAGACTAATCTAACACTAATACGAGTACTAAATAGGCCTTCACAGCTTAGACTTAGAGCTTGAACAACCAACCCTATTATTTAGTTGTAGTTTTGCTTCGATCAGCTAGTGACTGGAACGAATTGTCATTATGTCGATTAGTAGTGTACCTAATATATTCCACGTGTGGCCAAGTAATTGCTGCCGAAAATTGTTGTTTTTTATGTCATTTGACTTAAGTTAAGAACCGTACAGACTAATGAACTAGTATCACTTAGTTACCAGGAGTCAATGACGCAATGACTCCGTTTCAACTTGCACACCCAGATACACATAGTCTTTGTAAAAAAATCCTGCTTTACAAGGATGGCAGCGTCGACTTCAGTCAATCAATATATAAATATGTAAAATATTATAATCCCAGAAAATTTCAGTTACGTAACCAAATTAACACTTTTTGGTAATTTTCTCATTCACATTGGTTGAACGACTAACGTCGACGCTGGCTGTATTTCTATTAATCGCCAACACTTTTTCTCAAATATCGTACCTAGGCAAACGTAATCTTAGTAAAATCTTGAAGTCTCAAATATTATTATATTATATTTAGATACTAGAACGCGACCGAGATGGAGCCACCATCAAGTAGCTTAGATGACCTGTCTCTCTTTTTTACAATAACCATTTCCCGTACTTCTTTTTCTAGATTATCATCTACCTGTGTATCCGAATGCGTACAGCTGTAGTGGTTACAGTGTGATGGGCAAACAAACATCCATCCAAACCAGCGCGACTGCGTCAATCTATTTAAACGGGAATTAATAATCTCAAAAACTAGTTTATTTATCGCCTAAAACTAGTCTTAGTCATAGGGAATTAGTATTAAGTCATTAATTTACGTAATAATGAGCAACATTTGGTTCTCTCATTTGTGTTCAGCAGTCAGTACAAATTAGTAACACTTCAATAGTCGATTATTCATTCGAATTAGTCAGTCGATTTTTTTATCGAGATGTGTACAACATTCCATTTTTAATACATTTATCGATCTTAAATTATTTTTTCATCGTTAATATAGACTTGAGTAATTACTAATCGCGTTATTTGATCAGCAAGTGCTGATCAAAGTGTAACGCCATACGCATTATGCTTTGAACTCTCAGATTAGATATTAATTGTTATTTTCATTTACCTTAGTCTTAAATAAATATTATTTTAGTAGCATCTTTAGCAGAATATGAAATCTTGGTGTTTTACACAATCTGACTGATGACTATGTCATCAATCCTCACATAAGTTTACCCAGGATTTAAAGCTGATTAACCTGAGCATTTCAACATATCGAATGACACTATTACGGCTACTGCCGTATACAGACCTGTAAGACGCGTCTTATCAGACGCGATTGGCAGATCATTGACAGATTCCGGCATCAGCCAATGAGAGTCCGTTTAGCCCTGAGAAGCCCATTGGTGGATTCGGAAATCTGTTATTGATAGTTCGTAAGTCTATTGCCTGTGCGCGGACCGCCGAAAGGTATGGACACAGCTTAATCAGACGCTAAGACAACAATGACATGCCGTTTCATTTATTTTCACTGTGTCAATCGCGCGTAAGAATTTTGTCGTGACTTACACAACTCAGTCTGGGGTGGATTCACTAATATTATGCACACTGAGCTTAGAAATCTATATCAACAAACACTAAAATCGCTACAATAGTAATATTATTTGAATTGCAGTAGGTCACTGCAAATGGAACACAATAGTATGTCATTGCTAGTCGAACACCAATCACCAATTATCGTTCACGACTTTTCAAGCTTGGTGGTCAAACAGAAATGTTTTTTTTTAAGATTGAGAGTTTGACTTGGCAAAGGTATTCACTGAGGAGCTTGCATTTGTGTTTTACGACATTGACACAGCCATTTTATAATACGTGCGTTCCGTTCTACGACGCTAGGGGGCTCTGTGTTGCGGTAGATCTGTTTTTGTACTCCGGGTCCTTGCACCTACAATCAAATTAACTCATTACAAAACTTATTTTTGGTACATAGTAAGTTCGATAAACAGGTAACTTCAGGTGAAATAAAAAAGTTACACACGACAGACGGCGCGGCGTCTAAAAAGTACATATAATATTGAATTGTGAACGTGATCAATTTCTTTACCGTTTCAGTAAACGGTAAAGAAATTGATCACGTTCACAATTTGTAGGCCCTTACGCAGTCGTAAGGGCCTACAATTTCTGTATGACACACTGTATGTACACCTCTTACCTTACTTAACTAAAATGCAGTTTATTATGTAAACTAAGCAACCCGCTTACTTTGATGCTGTCATACGTAGGTACTTAAACCAGTGATTAATACCTTCATGTAAATCTTCCTTTTAAATCACTTTTATAAGCAAAAAGAGCGGAAGCAACTTTGTGGGAGAGCGACTTAGTTTTGTACAACGAAAAAATCATTTTCAAATGGTTATTTTTGTACCTAATTTTGTATTTTTATAATATTGCTTGACATAAAATTGTAAAATTTTGACATTCATATGTGCTCTTTATGTGCCTAAACTGAATAAATGAAATTGATTCTTTGATTGATTCTTTGATTCTTTCTTTGATACAATGTAAAGATAAAGTCTTACCGTATAATCAGCAGCTGCGGCTAACTGGTTACTATCGACAGTGGAAGCCGAGGAAAAGAACACGGGACTGTCCGGTAGTGAGTCTCGAACTAACGCGTCGTACTGTCGCGGCTCCAGACCCAGTCGCTCGAAGAAGTCCTGCAGACGAGACTCCTCGGTGGGACTGTCCGGGGAGTCCTCGCCTTCGCAGGGCGCTGAGGCGGGACTACGCCCGTCTGAGCGACGGTACCTGGTTAAAAGAACTTATTTATTATTTTATGTGAAATATTTATTATTAAATAAATAAAAAAACTTGGCATATTGCAACAGTTGACGTACAACACGTTGCATAGGCCTACCCCAAAGATCGCCATAACGTATTACCCAATGCACAATTTTGTCCAATTATGATTACAATTTTGTGTATGGTTGGTATTACGAAAACTTAAAATAATAATGTCATTCGATTTATTTCTCTTATATAACCGAATCGATACGCCCAAGATCACATCGAAGTGAATCGATTCAAAAATCGTAGATCGTATAAAAATCATATTGATCGTCCAACCAAAAAATCGATTCTGATCTGGCATCCCTAAAGTGAAAAGGTTTAATGCGTTGTGTATTTTTTTGAACAAGTATGTATGTACCTATCTCAAACATAATATTAAATCACGTCAATATCTCCAAAGAGGTAGATAGAGGCGCCTAATTACCAGTAATGGGGGGTGAGCAAATTGGCGTCTTTTGTAATTTTGTATAATTTGCCAGAGCCTCGTCCGTTTCCACCCTATAAGGCCCCTAAGCACCTTGATAAGACCCCTACGCCACTAGATAAGGCCCCTAAGCACCTAGATAAGACCCCTAATGATACTTGCCTGTCTGAAATATCGGACTTAGATCTCAGTATAGGTCGTGGTTTTCTCTGCTTGTACCGCAGACATCTCTGTCGCTTGAACGTCCCCAGAGGCGAGGTGATCTCTTCTGGTGTACATATCTATGGAAAGACAAATGAAATTATAAAATGACCGATTTGACTATGTATATTGATTTAATGATAATTAAGACTGAAATGAATTTAATTTTTATGGTTTGGAAACCTGAAATATTTTTTTTTATAAATTAAATACTAACTGACCACCGCGGCACCACCCGCGTGATATTTTTTTGTTCCCTTAGTACTTGTAGTAGAGGTTTCTAGACCTTGGTTGGATCTCTGTAGATCCCTGTATTGGTATCGGAATGTTTCGTATAAGGCAATGAAATACATCGTACAATATACAGAAACGGGCCCATAACCTACTAAAAATTCCGAGACACACTTGGAAAAGTTTCAGACATTGAGACAACCTCCCGTGCGTCGGAGAGCACGTTAAGCCGACGATGCCGGTTGCGATACGAAGATCTCGTGGTCTATCTACAGAAGTTCCATATCTTCAATGGGTTGTGGAAGTCAGATGGCAGTCGCTTCAAGGAAAATATTGAAGTTAAGCCACTTCGCGGTTAGACTGGGAAACCTCAAGAACAGTACCTGTGTAGAGTTGACGTAGTCCTGCTTGTCGTCGGCGCGACGCATGCGCACCTCTGCGTACAGAGGCTGCGTGCTCACCACCTCAGTGTTGCCCTCGTGGTATCTGGAATACAAATCACATACACCCATCAAAGGATTTTACCCTTCTGAGTGTCACAAGAGTCTAATTTCTGAGCCATGTCACGAATGGAGTCTCTGGAAACCCGACTAAATCAAATATCAGTCAAAAATGCTGCCGAGCAGATATTACTTAACCAAATGGAGTAGGTGGGTTAGGTATAGATGTGTGTGTGTGTTTGGTGTGTGATTTATTACCTGATATAATCTCTTCTATTCTCATTCCGTCCCACATTGAGACACTTGACAGGTGTTTTGTATGGACAGTCGTAGTCGCCATAGTCATACATCGGAGGTTCATCTTGGAACTGAGGCGGTGGTGCGCTGGCCTGCAACGATAACGTCAATATTACTAGTAGTCCAAGACGCCCAGGACTTTAATAGCCTCTACCACAGCGGCTGTCACGTAAGATTTTGTTGCCTTTCATCAACATTTCATCGCAAGGCAACGGGTTTAATTTTTTTTCAAAATTACAATAATGCTGCTACTTTTTATTAAATTCATTCAGCCATTTTGGACTTATCCCATTATATGTGTGACGGTGACGGCAATAGGCTTGCTCTCTATTACGTGGGATTAAAAATACTGGCAAATTGTGGATGTGTAATGCACCTCTGCCTACCTCTTCGGGGATATAGGCGTGATATGTGTGTGTTTTTATTTAATAGCTAGCGAACCGTCCTCGCATTTTACACGAAATTATACACCAGCTTTTATAAATGTTATGTACCTACTCAATTTTTGCCACTAATTTTATTAATTACTCGGATGTGGTCAAAAACGCCATTTTATTTATTTATTTATGGCTCACCATACATATTACAAGCATGGCAAAAGCATTATATGAAATATTTTTTTATAATACTGAACTGGCTTGCAACGTAAATTATGTGCGCTCAGCAAAACCATTAATTGGCTATATAGACTAGTAACAATTAAACTAAAATGAAGTAAATACTCAAAGAAATGTTAAGTACCTATATGTACAAAAATAAATTATATTTAGTAAAACTGCTTTATGTAGCTGTAAGCTGCTAAAAAATTGCGTTCAAAACTGAATCTCAGGAGAAGGATGTCCTTAAAGCTCTGATAAATGACGGCAACTTAATAAATAAGTCCAACTCATTGTTGGCTATCATCAGCTCGTTATATTGTCTGCACATCACATAACAGTTCTCACAAGTCATCCGGTGGCTAAATAGTTAGTGTTCTTTATATGTTATTGTAATATGTAGAAAGATTGTGTTTCCATCCTGTCAGTCGGTGACGGATCAATTTTTGCGATTATACTCGTACATAAAATTTACGTACGAGTATAATCGCAAAAATCTTTGTTTATATTTAATATAAACAAAGATTAAAAATAAATATCTAAATTAATAAAATAACACACACACACATATATATCACGCCTATATCCCCGAAGGGGTAGGCAGAGGTGCATTACACACCCACAATTTGCCGGTATTTTTCTGGATAATACATTCTGTATTTCTCGTACTTCTTGTGGAATTCTCCATCTATACCTCGATTCCTATTCAAAGCATGTACTCCACAATCTCTTCCAAATATTAAGTCTTGAACCAAAAAACTATTACTCTCTAAGCAACATCGAGATAACTTTTCGCGGCGGTGAACGCGAGTGTCCCGTGGCATGCAAAATAGACGCGCGAATTTCCGCAGTCGCCGCCGCCGCCGCCGCAGAAACCCGTGGCCAGGCCGTAATAGGGGGCAAGCCTATTGCAGTCACCGAGCACATTTATAATGGGTTATGTCCAAAATGGCCGAATGAATTTAATGAGTACACCCAAATACTCCGAAAAACTTTATTCCGAATTTCGATGTTCTGATTTTCAAAAGTCTGAATTTCATAATACCTAAGAATTGTAATGTATATTATTAAAAATCACGAAACTTATTTTACCGATATTAATGCGATTTGTTAGTTTTCCGATTTTCATACGTCCACGAGTCAAATGCTCGAAGGGTTCTCGGTCCGAAACACTACATTCCAATTTTCAATTCTTCGAATAAACTAAAAGTCAACATGTTTGATCTACAGAATTTAGTGACAGAAAGATATCGCTGCAGAACCAACTTCACGCAGTCTGGTCTGGGTATCTGGAATGGGCAGAAGTGGGTTAGGTTAGGTTAGAACTATGACCACAACAGAGCGCGAGCTGAGCGAGCGTAGCGAGTGTGTCGCGGCAGCGGCCGGTTAAGCGCCGGAATTGATCTGTATTATATAAAAAAGTAGGGAAATATTTTTAATTCTACCTCCTTATACTAAATATAATATTATACCTACTTCTCTCTGATGAGCAATTATGTGTTTATGTGTCTTGCTATTTAGGTATTTTAATAATCAGAATTTTTTGTTTGAGACTTTCTGTGACTGACAGACTTTTTGTTATTCGATCTATTGAAGCTCGGTATTTTGAGAGTAGTAATTATAAACGTTAGAAATATTGAAATTTAGGAATTATAAAAATAGGAATAATGATCAATCGGAGTTGTTATATTCGGAATTTTGAATCAGTCGGAATTGTGAAAATCGGTTTTTTGAAATTCGTATTTGTGACTGACTGAACTATTACCGTTCTCGATTTGACCTCGTTTTGACCTTGACTTTGAGATCAGAGGTCAAAGGTCAAGTTCATTTTAGAGGTCTTTGATCATGCCCAGTTGATTGCAGCTGGTCTGGAGTCTTTAACTATTACCGTTTACGATTTGACCTCGTTTTAACCTTGACCTTGACCTTGAGATCAGGGGTCATAGGTCAAGTTCATTTTGGGGGGGTTTTCGACTATGCTAAGTCGATTGGCGTTTACACTGAGTCTAGCTCTTACCGTTCTCGAGTTGAAAGTTGTTCACGGACGGACGGACAATTACTGTTGTTTAAGAGATTTTCGATTTTTTTTCGAAAACTCTAGAAAGTAGCAGCCAAATTGAAAACAAAATTGAAACCCGTTGCCTTGCGATGAAATGTTGATGAAAGGCAACAAAATTTTACGAGACAGCCGCTAATTAAACAACTATTATCATTAAAAAAGTTATCAAAATACCTGAAAGTGTATTCCAACTCTAGGCACGTGCGTGTAATGATGGTGATGTTGGTGATGCTGCGCGGGAGGTGCGGGCGCGGCGGGAGCGTCGACGCCATCTTGGAACTGCGGCGGCGCTGACACGTAGCACTCTAGAGAGGGGCCGTACTCTGACACGTACGAGTTGTAGCGGCTGGAAGCGAAATAACACATGTACATGATTTTAATGAAATTGTACAATTCTCATTTAAATATTTTAAATGTAGAGATGATTTTTTAATTTTATTGGACGTTTCGTATATTATTCAAATATTTTAAACTTGACATGCATTGAATTATATTGTACTTTTTTTGTTTAGTATCACTAACTATTACTAATGTATTTGCATACCATAAGGTGGAATGTGACTGTGCACAGTGTCAACTAATGGGCGCTATCTATGCTATGTATCCAGTCGGATTTTGGTTATAGGACGCCAACCACTCGTAACGACTGCCATAGATGTTTAAGACAACCGGGACGCTTAACGTTTTCACCGAGACACGGAATCATTAGAGATTATTAATACCTGTTACAATGATAGTAATACTATAATTAATGAGGCAAGGTGAATAATGTAGTCATATGATGTACCTGGTGTGATCATGATCATGTTGTGTAGAGGAGCCGGAGTCGGTGGGGCGGTGCTGGTGCACGGCGGGGGCGCTGCGCTGCGTGTAGTGGCCGCTCGAGCCGCCCGAGTCGCGGGCGAACGACGAGCCGCAACGACTAACCACACAACTATATCATAACTAACCAATCAAATCCAATACTATATTCTCTTTATCGTGCATAACCTATGGAGACAGACAAACGAAAGACAGAAAACAGTACATGAAGCCCACCCATCATAAAGCTGCCTGTAAGATCCATTGAGTTTCCCCGCAAGTAATACTATTGGGCTCGTGAATTGCGGGCAAGCCTATTGTCGCTTACAAGAAAGATTTGTGTTTGTCCTAAAAGCAAACATTCTCTTGCAGGTGAAGTTGGCTTGAACGTCTTAGATCTAGATTCCTCCAAGATTAGGTACTTACCTGTTGTATGACGGATAATTTTCTTCACCCGGTGACGGATGTTCCGAAAATGCTTCACAAGACGACATCAGTGATGAATGGTTTGATCTGAAAAAACAATAACATTAATAACATACTATAAAACTAAAAAAAACTGACTTCTCAAATAAAATCTTCGATTTCTCTGAAGCTTTTGATACCGTATATCATAAAATTGACAGGAGTTTACATCGATTATATTATACAAAGTAAAAAGCTCTCACCCATCTGATAGATATTAGTTAAAGATAGTCTTGTTGATACTATAAATTCACTGCAATCTAAGTTTCTAGTATTAAGGCGTCGTACAGGGTTCGATACTGGGACCCTTACTTATTAAAAAATATAATTCGAGGACCCATGCTTACAGATATAAGGTAACATCACTAACCTGGTGCCTTTAGAAGAGAAAGAGGCAGTCCGTTGATGATTGGAGTGACGTCGTCGGCGAGGGGAACGGCCCAGGGTCTCTGTGTGGCCCACGTTAGCACTGCAACAGGGTTAAATAAAACTGTTCATTCGTTTCAAAGTAAAGTAAAGTTTAGACGTTTCATTACTTAATATGAATAATAGAGTTAATGAAGGGTCCTTCTCTCCGCCGGGCGCCACTGGAAATACCTTCTGGTGAGTACCAGAGACGCCCGGCAACGGACGTAGGAGCGGCCGCAAGCTTAGGCCGCGGAATTAAAAGAAAAAGAAAAAGGGTCCTTATCTTCGTTTTCCACCCTTCGCTATGCGTGTGTTTGCACTAGATTGAACCAATTCTGATTGAAATACAACTCTGTGTTTTTTGTAAAAGTCGTTATCTATTTATAGCCTATTTAGTATACCCCGTATACCCCGTTTTAGGCTATAAAATGACGACTCTAACGAACTTCTGCATTTCCCTGTCATTACTAAGAACTTACTGTTCAGTATAGCACCTAGTCTGCGTGTGGAGATCTGGTAGGGATTTGTGACTATTGATGTTGGGGCAGCTGTCTTCTTCTCGCATACTGGGCTGAGAGTGCGAGTTAGACCTGGAAGCGGCAGAAGAAATAAGTTAAGTTTGTGATGCCGGTACAAAAGCCATGCATAAGGGTCTTACCGTCGGAGATACATGCATGATCATCATCATCTGTTTGAGTTATGGAAGTTTTCAAATGACTCACCTAATATATCTTGGTGCTGAATGAGCGTACTGTGCGGGCGGGCTAATGGTGGGCACAGGTTCCGAAGGAGAACCTGACCCACTCACTACAGGCTCCGGTAACTCTATGTTTTCAGGACTTGAATGGGAACTCGCTGGAAAATTATAGTAACATTTATAGTAAGATTCCCAACTCGGTTTTCATGTATGCATTGAAAATTATGTAACATATTACCTACTAGATACCTACTACTAGACCTCCCAATGTCAAGAGAAAGACAACCATTACTCGTTACCAGATTTATCAGCTACTTTAATTTCTACTGAGATTTACTTGACGTCACTGACGTCAATTACAGAAGCGAGTAACTTAGATAATAAGAGTGACTTCCTCAGAGCTCCATATCATCCTCGCCTGGTGTACACAAAGGGCGTAATTATTAAAGCCTATGTCTAATTGTCTACCCATTCGGGGATAGAGATATGATTCTGTTATGTGTGTATGTCATTACACTCAAATATTAGCTATAAACTAAAATAGTATTAGGTACCTAACTTAGGTTTGAAACATGTTTATATATATTTAAATGTTTATGTTTATATATGTATTTAATTATTTACGTAAGGAAAAGTAAATATGTATACTTACGTATCGAATAAGCATTCTTTATCACAACTTCGTTTGCCCTTTGCCGGGGAATCACGAAAGATTCCGGGAAGAAAACCCTGGCGTCTCCAAAACTCAGAGGTCTGTTCATCTTCTCTCTGTGGTCCGGGTCCGATTTCTGGGCCTTCGAGCCGGATGTACCCGAGGATGAAGTCCCCGAGAAAGTACCAGAGAATGTTCCGGAATTGTGCTGAGAGCGAACAATGGTTTCCCGTTCGGTATAATCTTTGAGGCGTCTACTTTCAGCGTATATTTTGTGCGCTGCAAAATAAATTTGAAGGATTTTATTAATAATCTTCTGTGTTAAACAAATTACTACAGACTTACCTGGTACTACATATTTGTTAAGTTTTTACTAGAAACCGAAAGAAAACCTGTCGCCTGGACATCATCTCCAGTGGCCAACTCGGAAGTCATTGAATCACCTGCGGACACAAGTTGGCCGCTGTAAGGGAAACATGGCAAAGTGGGTCTATATTGACCAGTCACGAGTGTCCTGCGATTGCGGTGCTCCATACCAGTCTATGTCGCACTTGCTCTCTTGCCCACTGTGCCCTTCCACCTGCACTGTTGAGGACTTATGTGGCGTAACGGACAACGACGGAGCCGTGGTCAATTATTGGGCTGGGAAACTCAAAGAAGGACTACTTAGAAACTTATTTTAGAACAGTATGATGGTCATTTTACTCCACCATTTTAACCGTGAGGTTAAAATTGATAAATGACTCGTCCGTACCATCTGAAGAGCTTACAATGTGAATACGGCTTTCTACTCGTAATTTGGTATGATCTAATTGGTCAATGTTCGTGGCTCAACTGAGTGACAACGATGCGTCACAATTTTTAAACGACTTCAAAATAGGATAAGGTTCTACATTCGACTGTATATTTTTTATGTAACCTTTACCAATTCTGAATAGATTTCGATTTTTCCCATGTTATCCCATTTCAATTTGATTCCATTCCGACCATTATTTCGTCCGATTTCGATACTTATGTTCGATACTTATGTTCATTAAATATTACTATATATACTTACAAATAGCGAATGGCGGCGAGTAAACATTCTCCCTACTATCGGCATGCTCCAGTAAGCGACGGAGTGTGTTCTGCAGACCTTCGCCAGCGCTGACTGCGCGTCTTGTGCTTCCTACGCTGCGGGTAGTTGCATCTAAATAGATACAGAACAATTAAGTAGACTACTCGTACTGCAGAGATTAGTAGTGATATGTATTATGGTTATATAGATTTTCTATAGTGCCCGATAAAATGCTGTAAAAGGCTTGCCTCCTATTACATAGGACCAACGAAACTATTGGCGAGATGTTGGTGTTTTCTTCTTACCCCCTTGGGGATATAGGCGTGATTAACAACCTAATTTTCATGGAAAGTTATATTTAAAATGGATTCAGTTTGTATTATAAACAAGGCACCATCCGATTGGAATAAGAGCAATTAGCTAGAAAAATAAATACGATTACACCCTGTTAAATGTAACAAGACAAGAGCCGTGGTTATGGGTGGACTGGAGACTGAAAATACCCGTTTGTCATAAGTTTATAATGTGTACAAAACGCAAAAGTTTCAAAACGTCTCCATACGACAAAAATCCACAACAAATAAACAATTCACAAAACATAAACGAAAGGAATCAAAGTCCTGATGATCTGAACTGAACTACCACCACAGATCGCCATGAATGCCATTTCGCAGCTACAAAATAGTGACACAATACATTACATACCTTAAATATTAGGTATCTAAAGTATATATTTGCGAACACATCCGTGGTCTGAGCTAGACATTGATTGATAGTCGTTACATGAGAATTGGACTAATTCGACAATTAATCTTACACGTCAGATATTGCATTGTAATATCTCTAAACTCTAGAGTAATATAATACCTACTTAGTTTACTTACAAGGGTTACAGCAGACATCGTTGCTCAATGTACCGGAGCTGACTAGGTGACAGCCTCCAGCGGCTATTGCTTGACTCAGACCACTGCTTACCTGAAAAATAAGTACAATTTGACATCGGATTTTAATCGAGAACATTTCGATTAGACGATAGGAAGCATATTTAGAGACCAAGTCGAGATAAACGGCTTGCATGCTCGAAAGAGGACAGTGGTGTCGACTAAAGTGGCTCGAGATAATTAGCCAGTGATATCGCGGAAAATTTCGGTCACGTGACATATTTAACTAGTTTAATTAGAAATTTCTGCAATACTATTGGTTGATCGATTAAAGTTGATACTGTGGCCGTGACAGACATGCACTCCTTTAAAAAGTGGCTGGTTGTTTTGTAACCTGGCAATATTTCTCACCCTCAAAGGTAATTCCTGTTTCCTGTCCAATACAGTCTCAGACTTTACGTAAAAAGCTTTGGTTTCAGCTAGGAGTTCTACTGCGGATTTCCGTTTCTGCTGCTGCGGCTGAACCATGGAGCGTGGAGCCGCCATACTGTCCTGCCTCTTGCGGGGTAGCTTGAAACTTGCGAATAATGAATCTGCTAGACGACGCCTGTAATGTTCGAAAAGGCTCATTGATGATTTTATACTATGCTCTTTTATCGGGCGTCCGATATTTCTGCAAGCATCAAGTTCACAGATATACCATTTTATGTTGAAGAGTGCTAAGGGGCCCTGGTATGCATGCAACCGGCAATACTGAGATATCGACGTCTCAGGGACCGAAACCATCCTCACCACGCGGCGAACCTGCTGACAGCCGGGCTCTGGCTAAATATGTATATCTAAAGTAGTTACTAAAGTGGCTTGGAGAGCACGTTAACCCGTCGGTCCCGGTTGTCATACGAACATCCATGACAGTCGTTAGGCGTAGTTGGGAGTCCTAAAACAAAAATCCAACCGGTCTAACTACAGAACTTCGATATCGCCCATGGGTTGTGGAGGCAGTCGCTCCAGAAGTTCAGCCGAATCGCAGTTATATTGGAAAGACCCCAACTGCGTTGGGAAAAGGCTCAGTCGATGATGACTGAAGTGCCCGAAAATGGTAATAGGTTCATCTCCTCAGAGCACAAATCTATGTCAAGGGGGGGGAAGGGTAAGTCCAAGCCTACGTCATCTTTATTTTTGCCTACCTCACCTGAAAGTAGGTCAGTTGCTAAATAACGACCAAGGCTCTTCTAATATTGCATGAAAGGATTTCAGACTTTTTTTGTAAGTATATATATTAAGTTGTATTAATTAACCCTCACCTAGGTGGCGATTCAAAAGACCTCGAAAACGAGGCCGACGCAGAAGCACCCTCAAACTTCTTTCTAACCTCCTCGACTTTAGACCAGCCGGCTTCAACGTTGAGCCGGCGGTTCAACGGCACGGTTTGTGACGCATGCTTGGCAAGCTCGTCCCGGGTCCGCTTGACAGAGACCTCGGGTATACAGTCACGTGGACGAAGCCCTCGCGCCTCGTGGCATCGCTCTATGAACTGTTGCCGCCGGTAAGAGAAATTGGCCACTTGGTAACAGTCCTCTTCGTCTAGGCACCTGTCAAATAGATATATACGAGAAAATTTTTATTTATTACTTATTTGACGAGCGACGACGTACGTATGGAAAATTATAAATCACTGCTCATATTCATTGGACAGACCTCATCGGACAGAATTCTCATAGGCGGATTCTCAAATCAGCCAATGGAAGTCGGCCCTGTCGCAAAAATCTCTTTGGTAGATTCAGGATACGGCCAACGAGAGTTCTACCCGGTGAATGTGAACAGTGCTTTAAGGTTTTAGTTAGAATGTTAACGTTAATATTCTATGTATCAGTAAATTATGCTGAGTGTTGTAATAGTCTGGCGTGACTTGGGTCTTTGCACTGCAGTGTCAAGTTAAATAGAGTTGCATTATCACCTTGACGAAGTATTATATTACTTCAAGATCAAATTACCTAGGTACTCGAAAGTTATTATGATATATTGAATAACACTTTATACTGAATCAAGACATAAATTAGGTTTTTAAATAATTTAATTACATACTGGGTATTTTGTAACATAAAATGTGCGGGGATTCCCTGATATACTTATACCTACTTATAAAATAATATTTGTGTGTGTGTGTGTGTGTGTGTGTGTGTGTCTATTATATTGTGATATTTCATGCACCGTTTATCAATTTATTTAGTGAGACAGCATTAGTCGTGTTGTAGGTATTTTGCAGATTAACAAAAGAGTTACCTAACTTAAGTATTACTAGGTTTTATTTCGGTATAACATACGTATGCAAGCAGTACAGTTCGCGAGGGATAAGCTGAGTTTTGCATTTGTACGAGTGCGTTGTACTTTTCGTGGTCACTCACACAAACGCAAAGCTCAGCTTATCCCTCGCGAACTGTACCTACCTACTTCGTAAAAAGCAAGATGTGTTACTACACATCTTGCTTTTTACGAAGTATACGAATACTACTGTATAGTACCTTATAAATGTAGAGATTGAGTGGGTAGTTTGAATTACCTACAGAATGTGTCCGGTGACGACAATAGGCACCCTATTACATGGGAACAAGCAAATTCACTGACGAAGTGTAGATGTGTTAACTCTGCCTACCCCTTTGGGGATGTAAGCAGGATGATATGTATGTATGTGTAGTATACGTACCTAACAGGAATAGCCAGGTGTGAGCGGCACGGCTGGTAGCAGGACAGGGCGGCCATGTCTGCGGCGCTGCCGAGGAGCGCGGGGAGTGCTACAGACGTCTGCACAGCTCATCATTCGCGCACCCACTGACCCACTCACACCACGGCTATAGGGATCTGAAACAAGATAACACATAGATTAAGTAATTTTATTTTTAACCAACTTAAAAAAAGAAGGTTGATCCACAAAGCAATCGAATTTCGGACCTGCGCTGCGTTCCTAGGCTCCATCCCATACAAAGTACCTTCTAATGGCGCAGTTTCATTATGCTGACTCTTTTTTTTTCCGGCGGACTTTGACCACCTCTGTGCTATCTGCGGGGGTTAGGTCGGGATGAGAATCCCGCGTCGTTGGGGTAGGGTTTTATCCCGCGTCAGTGAGTTAATCTGGTTATACTGACTCTGACTTATAAATACGAGTACGGCTATTTTCCTATCGACGTAATTTACGAAAAAATCCCAACAGAGATACCATTAGACCTAGAGCGTAAATATCGCTTAGTCATGGGACGTTATTAGATATTTGAACAAAACCAACTCTCAGTAAATATACTTTCACCGTATGACTTGATATTAGATAACCGATAGTACTGTGACTCGAAAAAACCCAGACAAGGCTTTACTGAGGCAGAATGAATAACGATCCGGTGGCGGTTCTAAAAAAAAAAGATAACAAATGTGATTGACTAGAAGTTATGTTATTCCTATTTTAAAAATAAATAGACGGATTTCAGGTACGTTCAGCTCATGATTATTCAGATTATTGTTTAAATATTGATTTGCGACGTAACTTCTAGTCAGAGTATTTAAAACTGTTCTAAGCCAAATAATTACATAATAGTGTCTGGCTGGTAAGAGGTAGGTACACTAAATTGTTCCAATTACAAAAACGAACTGCTTGTGATAGTTAGGTAATGAATTAATGATATTAAAATGCGTGAGTTCCGTGGAATACTTTCCTCACTCCAAATTCCTACGGGATCACAAATGCATGGAATACCTACGTAACGTTTATTAATTCAGAAAATGCTAATTTTCATCCAAATCTATTACGGTTTATGCGTGATAACGGTTTATACTTGAAAACATCCTAACCAAATCTCATAGGTTTAATTTTTTTAGTTAGTATGGTCTTAGGACTGTAGCCTCTTAAATGGGCAAATTTACCAAAAATAAAAGTTTTATTTTTTTATTTTATGGCTTGGAACCTTTTAATGCCAATAAGAAGAGAGTTCGATTTTTGATGAGCGCGTTACCTCTGGCGCTCCGCAAAAATCGGGTTCCCAGACACTCACATACCGAACAACGTTTCTTGTCATTCACCTGGAGCTAGTTAGGAATAACTACTTCTTCTGTGCGTGACTATCAACTGATCAAGCATTACCTTGACATTGGCGAAATCATCGAAGAACATCGATGGAGCCACGTTTTTAAAAAAAGAAGAAGTAATGTCAATAAACGTTTTAAACCTAACGAGTAGGTACATAGATAGAATAAATACTATACATTCTAAAAGAACTGTATGATAAATCAAGTCGTAGAACTAGAAAGTAAATACAGGGAAAAGGAAAGTCATTCATTTATTCCAGTTTTTACTCGTAACAAATTATACTTATGTGTTTATGTGAAACTACACAACAATGGTATTTTTTTTACTATAAGTGACTTCAAGCAGAGCGTAATCGGTGGTTTTATTTAGTAAACAGTGGGGATACTTACTTACTGAATATTAGCAGGCCTATGTCACTCGCCTAACAATCACAAAAAATACGTGACGTCAGCGACAACTTAAAGTTGTAAGTCAGTAAGGGTTGTCTCTTGTTTGTGATACGGCATTGACCCTAGAGTTGATATTTAGGCATTAACGTCATAATTATTGGCCAAATTATGCTGGTACTTTCCTGACAACCCTAATGTTCGAATTATGTTCTCTGTAAACAAAAGAATCTGCTTTAATTAACGTCGGAGTGCAAGTTCTGTATATAAGTACTATTCCCTATTCTGTGATATTAGGGTGAATTGCGAGGGAATTGCTCGCGCACAAAGGGTTTCGTACCATTATCTCCAGGGTCCTGTTTTGCCCTTTAGGTACGGAACACTAAAAACCATAATAATATGTTACATTCTTACTAATGGCTATTTGCGTTAGTAATTTATACTAATGACTTAGTAAATTTACTAAACACAGCATTGTTTAGTAATTATGAAAGATTACATGACATTAGAGTGATTCGTAGTTAAGTTAAGTTTTCATTTCCACTTGTAATAATTGTTTGCCCTTGAATAGAAACTGTAAGATATAATTGTGTGTTTTAAACTTTAGTATTTAGTGTAACAGTTCTATCACGCGATCGCATTATTAACTGGGTAAGGACGGTGGGTTGCTAAACCATCGTCCTCAGGCCCCGATCATGGAGGTCGATGGTCCTGGGCATAGTCACGTCTGCGGCGCCCTCGCCGCACACTTCGGAACTCAGCGGGGAGGGTACGCTCCCTCAACCTAACGGCCGCCTCCTTCACGAGCATAACCTGCTCGCAGAAGGAAACGGCCGCGTTACACTGGCTCCTACTAGAGACCATGGCTCGTAGCATGGTCTCCAGCGAGAGGGTATCTACGTCCAGGCCCACAACGATCCCGGAGGGGTAGGCAGAGGTGCAAAGATTTGGATGTTTGCATTGTATAAGCACACTGTATCGGTTCACTGGCGGATCGCCAGTGAATCGATTTTGAAAATACTTTCAATAGTCATCATTCACTGAGCCTTTTCCAAATCAGTTGGGGTCGGCTTTCCAGACAGGACTTACTAGATGTTGCTTAACCTTTGCAATGTGTTAACATTGTCGGTTACCACTAGACCACGAGCTATATAAGTAGAATACTTTGAATAGTATGTAGCTACATTATTCTTGAGTACATACCTATAGGCTACTTATCCTGGTAATATTTTCTCGTGGGAATTAGGGAAGAGTTTTTTTTTTTTTTTTTAGTTCCGCGACCAAGGCCGCGGCCGCTCTAACGTCCGTTGCCGGGCGTCTCTGGTTACAAGCAGAACGTATTTCCAGTGGCGCCCGGCGGACTTTGACCACCTCTGTGGTCTCTGCGGGGGTTGGGTCGGGATGAGAATCCCGTTGGGGTCGGGTTTTATCCCGCGTCAGTGAGTGAATCTGGTTGCGTGCTATGGGGCAAAGGCCCCGCAGCACGCAACCATTCTAGCCTGCTTCTGTAAGGACGACGGGTGGCGATCCCGCCGTCCTCAGGCCCCGATCATGGAGGTCGATGGTCTTGGGCGTAGATGAGTCTGCGGCGCCCTCGCCGCTGACAACGGTACTCGGCGGGGAGGGTACGCTCCCTCTCCCTCTCGGCCGCCTCCTTCGCGAGCACGACTTGCTCGCAGAAGGACACGGCCGCGTTCCACCTACTCCCGCTGGAGACCATGGCTTGAAGCATGGTCTCCAGCGAGAGGGTATCCACGCCCAGACCCACTACGAGGTCCCGGCGCTGACTCGCCCACGCTGAGCACTCCACCAACGTGTGGAGTGCGGTGTCGTCGTCGGAAACCTCGCAGTGTTGACACCGGGGTGTGACCTCACGATGGATGCGAAACAGATAGCCACCGAAGCATCCATGCCCGGTAACGATCTGCGTCGCACGATACGTGAGGTCACCATGCTGCCTCTGCCACCAATCGTCCATGATCGGTCTCACCGCCGCGATGATGGTGGCACCCCACTTGGGTTGCTCAAGTCGCACCCTCCATGACTCCATGAGATCCTGTCGGAGTTGGGACCGCCGGTCATCGATTTCTCGAGACGCAGGCCTGTGGTCACGCTCCAGCGCCTCCTTGCGCCATTGGAACAATGATGCAAGGGCTCTCGCTTCCAGGTCCCATGGAGGGGTCCCGGCTAGGAGACATGCAGCCTCTCCGGAGATCGTGCGGTAGCCCCTTATAGTTTTGACGGCCAAGGTCCTCAACGGTCTGTTAAGGAGCGTTGAGTTGTTGGCCGTCAACCGCGCCGCCCATACGGGAGCCCCGTATAGGGCCATACTCCGCACGATCCCCAGGTACAGTCTCCTGCAGGAAGCGTTGGGTCCCTTTAGGTTGGGCATCAGTCGCGAAAGCGCGACCGATGCCTGTGTCACCTGGAGACCAAACTTCGGAAATGTGGTCCGAAGTTCCATCGGCTATCAAGTACGATCCCTAGATACTTCATCGAGGGCTTGATGCCGATGCTAACGCCTCCCACATTTATGCTGGAACCTTCAGGTGGACCGTTCCGAGGTCTGTGAAAACACAGAACCTCGGACTTGTGCAAGGCCACCTCCAGTCCCAGCCGCCGTATCCGACCCACGACTTGAGCAACACCCGTCGTGACCTTGAGTGCTGCCTCCTGGTACGTTGCACCCCGCGCCGTGACGAGGGTATCGTCGGCGTAGCACGTTACGCCGACGCCCTCAGGCAACGCACCCCGCAGCACCCAGTCGTAGCCGATGTTCCACAGAAGCGGCCCCAGGACCGACCCCTGCGGAACACCGCACCAGCCAGCTGGGGAAAGTTATGGCCCTCTCCGAGAGATAGGCCCCGACAATACGACGGAGGTAGAGAGGCGTTTCGTGATACACGAGCGCCTCCCTAACGCAGCTCCATGGCAAGGTGTTGAACGCGTTGGCGATGTCAAGAGACACCGCCACCACCACCTTGCCCTGCGAGACTGCTTCCTCCGTCAGGCTCTTGACGCGCATGATCGCGCTCACGGTGGAGCGTCCCCGACGGAAACCGTACTGGTTGTCCGCCAGGTCTGGCCCCACCGTCGAGAGATGCTCGACGAGGCGTTCCGCGATCATTCGCTCAAAGAGCTTACACACCTCGTCGAGCAACACGATCGGATTAGGGAAGAGTAAACTAAATCACGCAAGCGGATCTGCGGTAGTCTAGTGGTAGCTAATAAAATGTAGAGCAAGCATTTAGGTGTGCTAGATAAAGTAATACGTTTTGCAACTATGTAATTTACTAGTGTATGATGACGTCACAACACATCACGCCATACAAGAAACACGAACTCCGCTGACACTTCACTAAATAGACAAATAACTATTATTTGTTTAGCCTATGGGAAATTAAGACTTCATACCGTAGTATAAAACAAAGTCGCATCCGTTCCTTATGTATGATTAGATCTTTAAAACTATGCAATGGATTTTGATGCGGTTTTCACCAATTGATAGAGTGGTTCACGAGGAAGGTTTTAGTGTATAATTTGTCAATCGGACGAAGCCGTGGGCGTCCCCTAGAATGTTATAAAGTTGAAGAGGTTTTTTTTGTTTGAATGCTGCCACCAATTTAAGGTTTTTCTGGTAGGATTTTGAAGATTTTTGGTTATCTGATAGCCCAGTTTACTATATAAGTAGTTAGGTTAAGTTAGTTAGCTCATATAAATAAATAAATATTTTTGGACATTATTAAACAACGTCATCTAGCCCAAATTAAGCTTATAAGCTTGTGCTATATAATCTAGACGACTGATAAACATACTATATTTCTTAATACATACTTACCTATACTTACATAGAAAACACCAAAACTCCGAAAAACAAAGACATTTGTGGCTCACACAAATAATTGATTCGACCCGTAATCGAACCTATGACCTCGGGGATCTACCTGCTTGGTTTAATTATGTACTTGGAGATACTTATAATCCTATGATATCCACAGTTTCCACAACTAATGATATTGTCACATAGGTACTCCATATTTCACACAACCAATCGACAAAATGACTAGATGTTCACAGCAATATGCCTAATTCAGTCCTTCCTTTCATGAAAATGTGCAAAGAGCATTAATAAATTAGATAGGTACTTCGTAACCTTAGCCATACCTTACTAGGGAAAAAACAAGACGATCAATCTTTGGTTCCCGCCAAAATATCGTTGGGCAATGATTCTCGTATTTTAGTGCCTATCTATTTAGTTGGTATTATTATAGGACTAATTTACAGAATAGTAATCTCGATCTGGGTTGTATTAGGTATAGGTATAGGTATAGTATATATTAGGTATAGGTATGGTGAGAATAATAGTTATAAATAATAACTATCTTTTTAGCCTACCTAAATCAAATATTTTTCCCTATTTCTTTCCTGATCAAAAAAAGCTCACTATGAAAAAAAAAGTCATTTAAATTATAATGTACACTTGTCTTGTGCTAGGTTTAGTGGAGACCGAAGAAAGGATATTTAGTTGAAGTAGACATTTAAAATCGTGTAGACAGTTGTTTTAAACCAAATTACTTGGTAGGTTTTAAATCTTAAGCCGTACAGCTAGCAAAAAGCGTAGGACTTCGAGATCGTTGAGTACATCAGGACGAAGACTAACTGGGCCTTGAGAGCCGAGAGGTTGGATTCGCGCCACAACACGAACTTTAAGTCGTTCATGATTAGGGTGCCGACACATCATCTCGACGTGTTCCTTAAGGAAGAGTTTTGGCCGAAAGGTGTCGTGTATAGACGGTTTCGCGGCACGTTACCTTACGTGAAGTGTAACACGACACCCGTGTAAACAATAGAGAGTTTAGTGTTCTATTAGAAGATATAATTTTTAATTTTAAGGTAAGTATGTACCGAAAGCAAAATTGTCAAGTCTCGAAGCTTCGCTCCGTTGTTCTTTGCTTAAAGGCCATATTTACTCTGTATTGTTTTTAATGAATGTTGGTTGGGAGTTTAGGATGGGAGTCATAATTACCTATTTAGCAAATATAATGACGTGCTATTTAAGGAGAGCGTGCGCTGGCGCCACCGACATTTTATAGGTAGGTACTTACTTCTTAAATTATTAATTAACATACACATAGCTAGTAGGTGTAGAGGCGTATAACTGTTTATAGTTAAAATTAATAGGATTCTAGAATCAAGAATCAAAATATTGACTAAGGGTCTCCCTGGCCGGCGAATCGACCCACACTACCCACACTAGACTCCGTTTCGCCCCTACTGGTCCCATGCCTGCTGCACCATACATCGCCCCGGGCCCGGCGGTGCAGCTGCTGAACCCCTAACGCAACTCAGCCTGGGCTGGGTTACTTGGGGGGCTTTCAGATTCGCAAAGTAAAAGTAGAGCCTGTGAGTAAGAATCTGGCAAGAAATCTAACTTTATGTAACCTTAATAATTATATGAATATGGCTTAGTAGGTAGGTTTCTATCAGAGAGAGATGATATACTTACACACACACACACACAAATCACGCCTATATCCCGAAGGGGTAGGCAGAGGTGCATTACAAACCCACAATTTGCCATTATTTTTAGTCCCATGTAGGGAGCAAGCCTATTGCCGTCACCGGGCACATTTATAATGGGTTATGTCCAAAATAGCCGAATGAATTTACTTAAAAGTAGCAGCTATAAGTATTGTAATTTTGAAAAAAAAATTGAAATCCTTTGCTTTGCGATGAAATGCGACAAAATCTTACGTGCCAGCCGCTATGACATGATTTACTTATCAGAATAATTTCTTAAAACCAAACGAACAGCCAGCTCTAAAAACCCACTCATCAAAACTAGGTAAGTACCTACCTAAATAAATTAAAAGAGTAAAAGATTTCAAAAGAACTGGCCTTGACTTCACACAGCTAGTTTACGACTAAAATATTTACATATTCATAATACTTATATGCCTCCGCCCACCTCGTGTAACTGTAACTTGCGAAATACCTGCGCGAGCGCATCCATGCATAACATCTAGATGCGACCTACAATTTATACGCATACCTAGACTTTGTTTATGACTACTTTTTTTTTTTTTTTTTAGTTCCGCGACCAAGGCCGCGGCCGCTCTAACGTCCGTTGCCGGGCGTCTCTGGTTACAAGCAGAACGTATTTCCAGTGGCGCCCGGCGGACTTTGACCACCTCTGTGGTCTCTGCGGGGGTTGGGTCGGGATGAGAATCCCGCGTCGTTGGGGTAGGGTTTTATCCCGCGTCAGTGAGTGAATCTGGTTGCGTGCTATGGGGCAAAAGCTCCGCAGCACGCAACCCTTCTAGCCTGTGTTTATGACTACTGTGGTAAGTTTACTGTTTGTCTATCTATCTTCTATCTATCTATATAAATAAAAAACAATCGCCGTTAGTTTGTCTTGCTAAAACTCCGTAACTGCTGGTCCGATTTGGCTTATTTTGGTCTTAAAATTTTGGACTAACTCAGGGAAGGTTTAAAAGGGTACGACGTTCGCCGGGACGGCTAGTATTTAATTAAAATGAATATCCGTGGGTTTGTCTCGCTAAAACTTGAGAACGGCTGGACCGATTTTGTCAATCTTGGTCCCAAAATATTAGTAGAAGTTCAGGGCAGGTTTAAAAGGCGGTACGAAGTTCGTCGGGACAGCTTGTAGTATAGACTACAAGCTGTCCCGACGAACTTTAAAAATGAAAAGAACAATTTTTAAGCCACTTGAACTCCATACACAGGAACATCCGGTTTACTCATGAAATGGAGTTAGACAGATCATTGGCTTTTCTCGATGTCAAAGTAACAGTGAGAGAGAGTGGTTCTCTCGGACACACTGTGTACCGCAAACCCACACACACGGACAAGTACCTGAATTTCACATCATCATCCGCGACACTTGAGATCCGTTGCGGTGTCGCTGGTAAGTCGAGCCTATGACCTTTGCGACCCTGAACACTTACAGAAAAAGCTCGCTCATGTTCAGGAAGTGTTGAAGCAGAACGGGTATCAGGGACATACACAACACCGTGAAAGGAACAAGGTACAACCCTTGGGAGTAAGCAGAGCACCAGCATTTTTCCCGTTCGTGAAAGGAGTGACGGACAAAATTGGAACAGTACTACAAAGATACTCCATTAAGACTGTATATAGGCCACACTCCAAAGTCGTAAACCACCTGCGAACCCCTAAAGATACCATTCCTCTACAGACACCGGGTGTTTATAAGGTAGACTGCAGCTGTGGTAGTTCATACATCGGACAGACCAAACGTACTATCGCTGAGAGGGTCAAAGAACACATCACAGCTGTAAAAAACCGCCAAATAAACAAGTCTGCGATTGCCGAGCATTTGTTGGAATCGGGTCCCAACCACTGGATTGAACTCCACAAGCCACAAGTCCTATCCACTGATGGACACTATTACTCCAGGATAGTGCGGGACGCCGTCGAAATAAAAAAGTATCCCAACTTTAACCGGGAAGATGGATATCGACTATCTACGTCGTGGAATCCAGTGATCAGCAAATGTACTCGCCACCTCACCGAACGCCCGCTTGCTGATACTATCAGTGTGGTATGCCGTAGTGGCTCTCCGAACACAATAGTTAGTGACGACGAAGTGAGGGTAGTTGACCAAACCCGCACTTCACGAAGACGACGATGAGCTGAAGCCAGTCCACCCGTGACCACGGCCAAAACGTCGGGTAATAAAGAGGTATGTATATATCTCAATAATCGCGTAAAAGACCCGTTAGTCTTAAGTTTATAATGTGTACAAAACGCGAAAGTTTAAAAAAGTATGTACTTACTAACTGATACCTACATACTTTTTTTATTTTATTTATTTATTTATTTATTTCACATCTACATCTATTTTTACAGGGTAACCCCTAATGCAACAGAGTAGGCTATCTTATTTTATCTATCTCTAAAAACAAGTTTCTATTGTTGTAAACACAAAACAAACAAAGTGTAAACTGTGAATTCACTCAAGGTACAACTAAACAAATCGATTCCATGAGCGACATCGTTGAGTGTCCGGAGTGCGCGGGTCAGTGGCGCCTCCTGCAGTAGGTTGGTGCGTGCGGTTGGCAGCCGCAGTAGCTGCGGCCTTCGACGTCTGCCCACATACCCGTCCGGTACATTTAAGTTAATATGCCCTAATATATCTGCATTTTGGATTCTAGCTCTAATAACTTTGAACAAATACATGGCTAACGCAAAATCCCTCCTCACCCTCAACTCATAGTAACCAACCATACCTAGTATGAAGAGTGTTGGATACCTTAATGGATAAAAAGGGTATACACCGTAGTACCTTAGGTATAAGTATCTAACAAATTTATTCTGTACGCGCTCCAACATAAGTTTGTATTTAATTTCATGTGGGCTCCAGATCGCTGCGTTGTGTTCTAGATGGCTTCGTACTAGTGTGTTGTACAGTGTTACTATTGCTGTTACATTTTGAAACGTTCTTACTGTACGAAGCAAAAATCCTAAATATTGGAATGCCTTCCTACATACCTTTATAATATGATCACGAAACGTCAGCCCAGTGCAGAATTGAACCCCTAAGTCTCTCACTTCTGTCACTCGTTCCACTTCTAAATACATATTATTGAGCGGAGCGAAGCGGGGCTCAATCTCAGGAGACAAGTGTAAATCGTTTGTGTGCCAACTCCTCCGAAACGGCTCGACCGATTTTTACCAAATTTAACATGCTGGTCGACATCATCCCCGGGAGTGCATATCTCTAAAATCATGAAAATAGAGCTGACCACCGAGGAATAATCACCGAAAATGTCCTGGACATCACCGAAAAACCAGATGATTAAATGGTTGGAAACACGTGCGTCAACAATGAAAATAGTTTTTTTTTTCATTCGATTAATTAATTTAAGTGTTCGATTCTGATTCTGATATGTAATAAAAACATTTGCTCCGCTCAACATTTGCAATTAGCAGCATGCATTGCATTCCTAGTTATTATCTAATACACTAATACACACAGACATAGTATGTATATGTCACCGTAGGATATTAAAAACCGTAACAAGATTGAAAACATATAATAATTACTGGCGATTAGAAAATAGTGGCCCTAAGATTTTATCGCCAGGTTCTTCTCTTATAGGCTCTACCTCTAACTAAAAGAACATTCAGATAATTATAAAGATATCGACCATAGACAGGCCGACAAAGCCTTCGCAATAGTGAGTAAATAACAAGAGAAGCGTGACCATAACCAATAAAACTTAATTGTCTATGGCCTCAAATTATCACAAGGTTGGTAACCAAACGGAACATAGACGTTTTTAACGTAATCGCCATAAAATCATTTTGAAACCAATTTATAAGGTTTATGCTTCGTCCATAACATGTCAATGTTTGAAGCGTAACTTATCATAACAACCATATACTTAGCCATAACCTTAGCCTTAGATAGCTGTTACTTTTAATTTACTTGCATTAAGGTAAAGTTCCGTTAGGACGATTAAAAGGGGTGGTGTCAAATTGGCTAAATGCAAGCACTTACAAGAAATCTAACACTAAGCACTCGCGTGATAAAGTGATAAAATACATCGCAGGCAACTGAGACTTGCTACTCAGTTATAAGTTTAGGCTGGCCACCTTGCGACTAGTCAGCGCTCACCTTCACCAAACAACATGTTCCCCCTTAACCTAGGTATATTTGGTAAGATCGTAACAACAAGTTATAAATATATCTAAACTTATATTTATTTGACTACGATCCTCATGGTTAATGTACACTATATTCTAGTAAACACAATCTAACCATTATGTAAATTGTATAACAAAAACTACACATTTTCGTAACACTGAAGGACATTTTGCTACATTCTACAATGACACATGTCAATTTATGACAATCCAGCATAAAGGTTCTATGTACTTAACACAATATTCTCCCCTATCCCCACCTCCTATATATTATTTTAAGAGCTATTTACCATAGAACACTATTATCCTCTCTATTATCCTTGTTTCTGCTCACATCTGTTTTCCGAAAAAAACATACAGTCGAATTGAGAACCTCCTCCTTTTTTGGAAGTCGGTTGAAAATAGCAAACTCGGGTTCCAGTATAATTATTATTTATTATGTGAAGCCACTTTACATAATTTATTTTTCGATAGGTTGTTCAAATAAGTACAATCTGAATGTCCACTTACTAATATGTCTGTTCTGATAATACTCTATTGTTCTACAGACGCCGCTGGTCTGTTTACAAAACACAAATAAAGCTATCTGAATAATGCTATCAAACTACTCGTATTTAAAATGTGTCACAATGTTTGTGGTCACTGTTTAATAATAATTAGCGGACGCCCGCGGCTTCACCCGCTTTACAAATTATATACCTACACAAAAACCTTTCACGGTGACCATAGGTGAAAACCGCATCAAAATCCGTTGCAGTTTTAATGATCTAAGCATACATAGGTATGTAACGGAAGCGACTTTGTTTTATCTATACTACTATTATAAAGAGGAAAGATTTGTATTTTTGTGTGTATGTTTGTAATGAATAAACTCAAAAACTAGTGTGCCGATTTCAAAAATTTCTAAACTTTCACCATTGGAAAGCTACATTCACCCTGAGTAACATAGGTTACTTTTTATCCCAGGAACGAGTAAACTAAATCACGCGGGCGGAGCTGCGGCGATCAGCTGTAATAAGATATTTTATGATATGATAAGTACCTATTTCATAACTGAAACATTTCGACTGATTTATTTTTTACTTATATTGGGTAGTAAACGGTTCATTTTAACAATTTACACCTTTTTTTTTTTTTTTTTAATTCCGCGGCCCAATACCGCGGTCGCTCTAACGTCCGTTGCCATGCGTCTCTGGTTACAAGCAGAACGTATTTACATTGGCGCCCGGCGGACTTTGACCACCTCTGTGGTCTCTGCGGGGGTTTGGTCGCGATGAGAATCCCGCGTCGTTGGAACTATTTACACCAATGGTAGAACGTCAATTGTATCTAGGTATTATCGGCTTGATTGTAGGTTAACGAAACAATTTTAGGAACGATTTTAATAAAATTCGGTACGAACATAGCTTACTTACGTAATATCAAGCTAGGTTTTATTATCCCGATAATTTGTTTTCGCGGGTAACGGTACAAACTGAAACGCGGGAACAACCGTGAGCGTCCGTTAGTTATTATTATAAGCATTATTGTATTATTATCTATGCTTCGCACGTCTACGAGTCAACATATTAAGTTAACTGTGCACCGAATTTTAATGTAAATATAGGTACATATATATTGTTATTGAATAATGGTATCAATATCATTGTTTAAAATAAACTACCTACCGTCAAGTCCCGCCGGGCGCCATTGGAAATACCTACCTTCTGGTGATTACCAGAGACGCCCGGCATTGGGCGTTTTCAATGTAAAGCTTAATTATGTACTACCTTAAATATTTATCGTGGCGATTTCTTGACAATATCGTCACGATAATTTACATTCTTACTTGAAAGTTACTGCTGCTACTTACGATATTGTGTGTCGTTATCATGTGCAATCAATGTTAAAACTCCCATTGGACGTAACAGCGGCCGCGCTTGAGCGGAATTAAAAAAAAAACCTACCATCAAATCTAGTATAGTATTCTTATATCTGTGTTACCGTGCAGTTTTCGAACGGATGCTATCATAGACTGAATTTGAATACTATACGCCGCAGGATTTTTTTGAATTCGATCAAAACTTGGTGAGATAGAAAATGTTATGTGACCATTTTTCGGCTTTAAAATGGTTGTAACTTCTTTAAAACGCATTTTTTCGAAAAAATCACGAAGTAAAAAGTGTTCTATTTTGCCCGTTTTACCCTTAGAAATCATTATCCAATATAAAAACCAACTTTTTATCAGTTAACAAATTAATTTGTTTATAACAATAAATAGCCCAACCGCACAAATGTTGTTTTATTTACCAATCGACGCCTTTTGGTCCAAGGTTTACATAAAGTACAAATTTGTATTGGGGAAATCACATTTTCATGATTGGTCAGTCATTTTAGTTTTTCAGGGGGTATGCCGCTTGCCTACTAATAATGCAAAATAAAAGGAATGCTACTGATTCGAATATAGAAGCATCATTGTCTTCTATATTTGAATCGGGAGCATTCCTTTTTCAATTTTACGTCAGTCATCAATATTGTTATTATTCCAGTGCATATTTTATTTTATTGATTTCGTAGACAGTTCGTTGCATTGGGCAGTACGTGATTTATCCGGGAAGGTCGTGACATGTCACCATTTCGTGATTTGGCCGATTATTTTATGATATTGAACATAAAATTGGGTTGATGAGAGCAAGCTATTTGTAAATTTTCTCTTGAAGGCGGGTAGCAGCATCGTGTAAATATTAGGGTGTCCATGCAAATAGATTCCTTGGACTACTCGAGTTCAAAATATCATATTCCATTGGAATTTTCTTACCATTAGTAATTTTTTAAAACACACATTTTCTAGGTAGTTACTTAAAAGCACGAAAACTGTTTCCAGGCACTGATGGCTGCACAAGTATTTTTCCGTGTTTCTGTGCGTATTTCGTGCGAGTCAGTTACATTATTGTAGATAAATATTATATTAGTAGGTGTGACTATGTAACTATGTATAACATGTTTATAAAATTGTCACATAGAATATAAGTGGTTTCTAAAGTAGTTCTAAGCTCTACTCTAGCAAACTTTCCTAATGGGGTGAAATCATTTGACAGACAGGATAATTTCCTGTTCCATTTATGTTGGGGTGACACTGAAAACCAGATATACTGAAATAGGTAATGTGCTCGTCTCAGTACAATATGCTGACTGTTATCCCATATTGTGCGTCGCAATTTTTACAAGTGCTGTACGTGGGTACGTGTGAGTGGAATTATTCAGGCCAATTTAGGCAATAAATGTAAACAATTATAAATAATATGTTGTAAAAACGCGACACGTGCTTGAAACGTATTTCCTGCCACACACACGTCAGTGTCAAACCAAACCACTCTGTCAGTTATTGTGACACGACCATGTCACTTACGTCAATTTTACGTCTGTGGCCGTTGTGACCACAGATAAGTTATATTATTCTTTGTGTAGCGTTGAGGGTAAAGTTGTGATGCCAACAATAACAAAAAATTCTTTCTTTCTTCTTCTATGTTCCCGAAGGACTAACTCCCAGTGATAATAATACCACAGAATATTTCCCCGAGTGATATAGGTTTCTCGTTCTCAGTCCCCGTGGGAACACATTACCGCAATAAAAACTAACCTATGTTATTCTGGAATAACATAGCTACATATCAGTGAAACAATTTTTTTTAATCTTTTCAGTAGTATCGGAGCCTATTCAATTCAAAGAAACAAACAGACATACAAAAAAATCTATAACAATAAAAAAATCTATTTATAATATTAGTGTAGATATACGAGTTATTTACGGTCTTATTCAAAAGGAGTTATCAGCTCAGACTAAAAGAATAACATAGACGGAACGAATAGAACTAGCGAGTGAAGCCGCCAAAAGGGATACTATATAGCAATGGGATACCATTCCGCTCGCACTCCTTTGTGAGCAGCGAGTGTGTACGCACGTGCGATCATGGTTGAACAAAATATTATAAATATGCCGTATTGTGTGGTGAAAAGGTGTAAAAACACTTCAATTATTCATAGAAAGAATGCTGGATTATCGTTTCATAAGTAATTAACTAATTCTTATTAGATTTCATAACATTTTTCTAAATATTTTAGTTGCACAAACTAGGAACACAAAACCTCCGCCATATCATACAGAGTTGCCATAATTTTTTCATCATTTCCACAAAATATTTAGCAGTATTTATGGGAATTTATAAAGTACTGAGTAAAAAAAATCAGTGTCATCAATGTTGACAACCTCGATGTTTCTAATCATCATCATCATCATTCGTGCGTTAGTCCCGAACTCCCGATCACATCTGTGTCCGGGATCTACTTAATACGTGGCTTGGGTATTTCGGCAATCTTGGAATTGACCGCTGTCTGACCTCCCAGCCTGTGTTCTGATCCAATATATTTATGTTACTGTGTCAGTAGTTTAATTTCAGTCTAACACTACGAAGGCCTCAGTCTTAACCTAACGACTATTGATATCTACTTCATGTATAGTCAACGACAAAAGTAGCTTAACCAATAATTCTTATCTGTTGATCACTAATAGCTGTTAAGCCGATCACAAAATCATAAACAAAACACGAAATATATTAACTTTGTCCTTGGGGATTCTAAAATTACTTGTACATTGCTGTGGCACATGCATTGGGATGTAAAAAAGAATAATAAATATTTTTGTGCTAATCAACTTTTGTTGTTGACTGTACTTTGTACTTACACTGGAATGAAGCTTTGTTCATTCATCTTAAAAAGGATTATTTTAATTATGAGAATTTTTTTTAAAGCTAGTAATTAAAGTGTGTTTACTCAGTGTTTATCACGTTTTTATTTATTTTAACACTTCCCCATTTTAGGCACTTATCATAATAGTCATTTGTGTAAATGACAAAATAATTGCAGATAACATTTACTATAACAAATATTAATTTTCCATATGTCCACTATATAGATTTTTAGGAGATTTTTTCATTTGCTGGCAACATTACGCACACGCCGTTAGTGGTATCGGTACACGGAAATCGGAGTCACACGCACACATTGAAAGTGTCATTTGGCTTCACGTGTTTATTCTACATGTTCCGTCTATGTTATTCTTTTAGTCTGAGGTTATCAGTATCAGAGTATTTAAAAAATACACGTCAAAAATTGACACATCAACCGACTTGAAACTACCGAAATGGGATCAAATAGTTGTCGGAATGGGACTAAATTGAAATGGGACCACTTGGGAAGTAGTAGCTTCCAATAAAATAAAAAAAAAATCAAAATCACAGATTTTGATTTTTTGTCCGAAGATATGAGGTAACAAACACAAAAAACATACAGTCGAATTGAGAACCTCCTCGTTTTTTGAAAGTCCGTTGAAAATATATACCTACCTACTGATTATCTATCATAAAAGAAAGGGACACAATCTATTTGTTCTCCTGTACACCTAACAGAGATAGAAGATATCTTGAACTCTTCTGAATCTAAACAGATTCTATAGAGCATTTTTATTGAATAATGTTTTTACCAATAATAGCGTTTTATTATGAATAAGGAGGATAGAGTATAGACAAGATAATACCTAAATTTATTTTTATTTATTATATAGGTACAAGTTTATTTCTCCGAAATAAACTTGTACCTATTTAAATCACTGTCATCATTCACGACAACATATTATTCATTTTTTTTGTAAGTAAATATATATGAGGGGCGCATCTCACTCAACAATGGTTCGTAGTGGAGAGTTTGACCTTTCAATTGGCTGAGATACAATGTGACCGTTTTGGACTTTTATAACTGTTGTTACTATAATTTACATATTATAAGCGTTAAACGACAAAGACGGCTAAATGGCTTTTCTTTTCTTGAATTCGTTTATTATTTACCTAACTAGTTGGGTAAGCAAATTGTACATTGAGAGTTAAATCTTTGCTACCTACTTTCTAATCAAATTGTGTGTGAACTCTTACACTTATGCCTACACCTTCGGACGTATTTATAGGCGTGATTATATGGTATGTATTTATGCATAAATTATATAGTAATTAAACAATAAAAAATGGCTGTTAAAAAAAATATTTTGAGGTAATTATTTGCTGCGCAATCAGTATTTTTGCTCAGGAATGAGATTTTCTTTTAGTACAAAACATAGGTTTTTTGATAAGCAGTTAACTTTAACATAATTATATTATAATTACGTCTGTTTCTCCGAAGAGGTCATATTATTCGCCCAATTTTAGCCAGTAACTTTATTCAGCCCACGTACCTAATTTGGCCAATCTTTTGCCGAGAACTTGTATGTTTGTTTAAAAACCTTATGAGTTATGTATAAGATAAATACGTTGGGCAGCAATTTATAACAAAGATACTCGTAAATCATAATTATTAAACGATACATAAATACGGAAACGCGTACAACTGAACGTTAATCGGACACTATTTCAGTCTCGGGTTGGTTATAGGGTGACCATGACACCTTCAACTTTTAAAGACTTTTTTAAAGAATATTATTTCTTTTAACATGACTGTGTTACGTGCATTACAACATCGTTTGATGCATAAGTATCACAAATCAGAGTATTGAATCAACATGTTTCACCATAGAAAATTTTGTAGTGTGTTCCACACACACACATCCACACACCACAAAATCACATCTTTATCCCTGAAATTCTCAGATACTTAGAGGCGTTTAAAACAACCTACATTCCGCTAGCCACTTTATTAACCAAACTTTTAAAAAGTTGAAACCAAAAGTTTCATCTGTCTATCTTTTCTGTCTTTGGCATCATAGCAGCTGAACGTAACTCGACCAGTTTTGATGCGGATTTTTTGGTTTGAAGGCAAATGTGATCGAGATGATTAAGGGACCCACCTACTACAGTAGGTAGTAGTAGTACCTAGTAGTATTGCTAAACCTCTTTTGTGTCTGTGAAGAAATACAATCACTCTTTTCGACAGGTGTAGACAAAGACCACAGATTTCCACTTGCTACGATCCTGGACTACTTCTTTCGCATTTGTCGATCACACAAATATTGGATTCGACCCGGGAATCGAACCCGAGACTCCGGATTCGAAAGCCGATGCACTACCGACCACGCCACCGAAGCAGTCAAAATTGACTTTGAAATTGAGTCAGAATTGACTAATGTATTGATTATATTATTATAATGTACCTATATAATTGTAATTAAGATTTAGATTTAAAACATCCCTCATTAATGTAGCAACATGGAGTCCCTACTCACTATGACACAGATGTTCCATTTATAACTGAACTGGAGCCGTCGTTATGTGACACACCATGCTTATTTTAAGTGTATACCGGTTTTATGTCTATTTGAGTACATAATATGCGTCTCGTTCACATATGTATATTCTATGCAGAGCACTAAAGAATCGAATCGCACTAGAAAATAAGCAATCGAAATCTTCAGGGTGCAAATCATCATCATCTGCCCGCGGTGCACCTGCTGGTAGTTCTCATAACTGAGACTAAGTTTGAGGTTCGATAGCGCTGTGTTCTATACGTCTTTATCCCCGAAGAGATAGTAAAAATACATACACATAAAATCACTCCTCTTTCCCAGTGGGGTACGCAGAGACCTGAGCGATCCTGGCATACTTCTTTCGCTTCCTCAACTTTCATTAATGTATTTATGCATGCTCGCCGGTTATGGGTGCTTTTAACCTGGCCTTTATTAAATACATCTGCGATTTGGCCATAAGTCCGCCTAGGTCGACCCTTATTAGCTTGTCCATTCACACTCGTTTCATATATCTGTTTTGTCAGTCTCCTATCATCCATCCTCTCTACACCACCTAAGCATCCTTTTTTCAATTTTGGTCACTACATCTTCTGTCACACCACAATGTTCCAGTATCACGTTGTTCCTTACTTTATCCACTAGCGTTACCCCAGCTATACTTCTCGGGGCGGGGCCCCAAGTGATTAGAAACTACGTCCTCGTCGTCCGCCCTGGACCCCAACTTGCTTACGGTAACGCAGTGGCAAGTTGGGTGACCGAACGTTCTAGTCCGAACTTGTGGCCATAAAGTGCGAATATTAATAGTTATGTCGGCTCAACCCGATAAAAACGATTACCCCGGTCTCGGCTCCGCCTTTCTCTGGGCGGAGTCGGACCAAGAAGACGACCTCACGCTATCCCAACGGACTCCGATGCCGAGCGAAACGGAGGCTCGCGCCGCGCTGCCCAGTCGCAGCGTGACGTCGACGCCTTCAGGAAATGTTGCTGCTGGGTCTGACGTCAAGCCAGGTCCCAGCAGTGTGAACACAAAGGGCCCTCCTACGAAGAGGGTCCACGAAGAAATAAAGACGGGACCTTCGCGCGACCGGAGCACTAGCTGCTCCGGGAGCAGTGAGTCGGAGGAAGGGGGGCCGAAAAAGACGCCACGGACACGTGGCGATTTTCTACTGGCGAAGGAGAAGGAGATGCCGCCAACGCTCCATCCTTCTGTACCACCCCTGCCCAGTCGCAGAGATATCGGCGTGCCGCCCGCGCGGGAGCTCTTGAGTTCTCTTGCCCTGATGAACGCAGCCTTGAAAGGTAACAAGGGCATGCAGGGCAAGAAGAGGATTGTGGCATCGTTGGTGGCTGATGCCCAATCTTCGCTCGACGAGCTCCTCGCGCGGAGCGTTACTGATGAGGAAGTGAGGCTCCGGCTGCAGGTGGAGAGCCTGGAGGTGGAGCTCGCCGCCTCGCGGAGGCAGATGGAGGTCCTGCGACGGGAGGTCGCGGACTTGACCAGGGTGGTCAAAGGGCCTCCAGCTCTAGCTCCAGCTCCTATGCCGCCTCCTCCGACGGCTGGACCAGCGCCGAAGAAAAAGCCTGCGGCCAATACAGCACCTACCACTGCGCCCACCAAGGTGCCCACCACGGCGCCCGAATCGCCGTCACCGCCTGTGCCGACTATGGTGCAGGTCCTGACGGCGATCGAGAGGCGCCTCGCGGTTCTCGAAGACCCTCCGCTGGCGCGTCCCGCGTTTACATACGCGGCGGTTGTCGGCGGTGCTTCCGCTCCCGGTCCAAGCGGCACGCCACCCGCTGTCCGTCGCCCCGCTCCGCCCCCGTCCGCTTCCCCAGCGATTCGGATGCCGGCTGAGACCGCGGCCCAAGCGAGGAAGGGGAAGGGACGGGGTAAGAAGAGTGAAACTTCTGCCACCCCCGCCTCCTCCAACGTTGCCCCCGCTGCTTCTTCACATCCCTCCAGACGGGAGGGATGGGAAGTAGTGGGAGCAAAGAAGAAGACAAAGGCCGCCAAGAAAGCGGCCAAAGCCGCCGCGGCGAAGGCGCCGAAGAGGCCCCGCGCTCCTCGCTCCACAGCCGTCGTCCTTACGGTGACGACGGAGGGTGTGGAGAGGGGTGTGGGGTATGCTGATGTCCTGAGGCAAGTTAAAGCCTCAGTCGACCTCTCAGCCCTCGATATCCAGGGGGGTCTCCGGTGCAAGACGACACGCACCGGGGCTCGCCTCCTCGAGGTCTCCGGCGCCTCCAGCGGCCCCAAAGCTGATGCCCTAGCGGCTCAGCTGAGGGACAAGCTGGACGGAGAAGCCGTCCGCGTCACCAGGCCCACCAAATGCGCTGCATTGCGCGTCTCCGGTCTGGATGACGCGGCCACGACGGAGGAAGTGATTTCCGCCGTCGTGGAGGCGGGCGGCTGTCCCCGTGACCAAGTGAAGGCTGGAGAGATCTCCTTCAGCCTCACTGGCCATGGCACGACAGTCGTCCAGTGCCCCGTCGCGGTGGCACTAAAAGTGGCGGACGGACGAGGCCTCCTCATAGGGGGCTTCCTAAAGGCGCAGGTGCACCTCCTTCGTGCCCGGGAAACAAGATGTTTCCGGTGCATGGTGGTGGGGCACGTTGGAGTACAGTGCACAGCGGAAGTCACCGTAGGCGATCGGTGCTTCCGCTGCAGCCGGCCCGGTCACAAGGCAAGTGCCTGCGACGCCCCGCCTCGCTGCTTTAGATGCGAGGCGGAGGGCAAGACTGCGGACCACCGGGTTGGCAGCACAACCTGCGCCGCCTCGAGGCCAAAGCCTCGTCCATCCGCTGAGAGCGGTGGGGGTGCCGCTACTGCACGGCCAGATGTTTCTCGGCGGGATGCTGATATGGACGTCCATTAATGTCTGACGCCCATATCCGCATCCTGCAAGTGAATTTGAACCGCTGCCGCGCTGCTCAGGATCTTCTGTACCAGAGCATCCGGCAGTGGTCCATAAACTTGGCCGTGGTCGCCGAGCCGTACTACGTCCACCCGGGAACCCCGGTGGACGAGGACGGCTCGGCCTGTTTTATCTTCGGGGGGTCCGCCGCAGACAGCTCGCGCCTTGCGATCATTGCAAGGGGCCGCGGGTGTGTTGCGGCGGACTATGATGGGTTGGCAGTCGTGGCCACCTACATCTCGCCGACACTGGACGAGACTCAGTTTGAGCTATGGCTCACTGAGCTCGACGCCGTCTTCGCTGCGTGCCGTCCTCGCCCTGTCCTGCTCCTGGGAGACTTCAACGCCTGGAGTGTGGCGTGGGGCTCCCGGGAAACCAGGGACAAGGGGAGGCTTCTTGAGGACTGGACCAGAACACGTGGTCTGGAGGTCCTCAACCGGGGGAATGTCGCCACCTTCTGGCGGCGAGGGACCAGCTCGGTCGTGGACGTATCGTTCGCGACTGCTGCCCTCGCCGCCCGTATTACTGGCTGGCACGTGGAGGAGGGTGAGGAGACGCACTCGGACCATCGGTACATCCGGTTCGATGTCGTCCCCCCACCTGACCTCCCACAGCCGGTAGAAAATCCCCCGAATCCGCGTTGGGCACTTCACCATCTGGATCGGGAGGCTCTCCTGGAGGCGTCCATCGTGCAGGCCTGGATTCCGGCACCGGACCGGCCTGCCGATGTGGATGCCGAGGCGGAGTGGTTCAGGGGAGCCATGTCGCAAATCTGTGATGCGGCGATGCCTAGGGTTACACCCAGACCGGCAAGGAAGCAGGTGTACTGGTGGTCGCCGGAGATTGCACAGCTGCGCGCAGCATGCATCTCCGCCCGCCGCCAGTACACCAGGTTTCGCCGGAGGCATCGCCGCCCAGACGACGCGGCAACCCGAGAGGCGGAGCTTTATCAGGCTTACAGGGAGGCTAAAGGTAATCTCCAGGAGACAATAAAGCGGGCCAAGACGGCGGCCCGCGAGGAGCTCCTGGAGACCCTGCAGCAGAACCCATGGGGGCGCCCGTACCTACAGGTCAGGGAGAAACTCCGACCTAGGGCGCCCCCACTGACCCAGAGTCTCCAGCCGCAGCAGCTGGAGCGGGTCATGGGCTCCCTGTTTCCGACGAGCGCGGAGGAGCACGTCCCTCCGCGCATGGCTCCGTCTCTGCCCGACGCGGATAGCACCGGCGAAGACGACGTACCCGAAGTCAGGGTGGGGGAGCTAGGGGCGGCAGTACTCCGGCTTAAACGCCGGAAAATCACTGCCCCCGGACCCGACGGCATTCCTGGCCGTGCATGGGTCCTGGCCCTCGAAGAACTCGGGCCTCGACTGATGGGGCTCTTTAGCGCATGCCTCGAAAGGGGCCAGTTTCCCAAGGTGTGGAGGACGGGGAAGCTGGTCCTGATCCGTAAGGCGGGGCGGCCGGTGGACTCACCGTCCGGATACCGGCCGATCGTGTTGCTCGACGAGGTGTGTAAGCTCTTTGAGCGAATTATCGCGGAACGCCTCGTCGAGCATCTCTCGACGGTGGGGCCAGACCTGGCGGACAACCAGTACGGTTTCCGTCGGGGACGCTCCACCGTGAGCGCGATCATGCGCGTCAGGAGCCTGACTGAGGAAGCAGTCTCGCAGGGCAAGGTGGTGGTGGCGGTGTCTCTTGACATCGCCAACGCGTTCAACACCTTGCCATGGAGCTGCGTTAGGGAGGCGCTCGTGTATCACGAAACGCCTCTCTACCTCCGTCGTATTGTCGGGGCCTATCTCTCGGAGAGGGCCATAGCTTTCCCCAGCTGGCTCGGGCCAGCTCGGCGGGATGTGTCGTGCGGTGTTCCACAGGGGTCGGTCCTGGGGCCGCTTCTGTGGAACATCGGCTACGACTGGGTGCTGCAGGGTGCGTTGCCTGAGGGCGTCGGCGTAACGTGCTACGCCGACGATACCCTCGTCACGGCGCGGGGTGCAACGTACCAGGAGGCAGCACTCAAGGTCACGACGGGTGTTGCTCAAGTCGTGGGTCGGATACGGCGGCTGGGACTGGAGGTGGCCTTGCACAAGTCCGAGGTTCTGTGTTTTCACAGACCTCGGAACGGTCCACCTGAAGGTTCCAGCATAAATGTGGGAGGCGTTAGCATCGGCATCAAGCCCTCGATGAAGTATCTAGGGATCGTACTTGATAGCCGATGGAACTTCGGACCACATTTCCGAAGTTTGGTCCCCAAGGTGACACACGCATCGGTCGCGCTTTCGCGACTGATGCCCAACCTAAAGGGACCCAACGCTTCCTGCAGGAGACTGTACCTGGGGATCGTGCGGAGTATGGCCCTATACGGGGCTCCCGTATGGGCGGCGCGGTTGACGGCCAACAACTCAACGCTCCTTAACAGACCGTTGAGGACCTTGGCCGTCAAAACAATAAGGGGCTACCGCACGATCTCCGGAGAGGCTGCATGTCTCCTAGCCGGGACCCCTCCATGGGACCTGGAAGCGAGAGCCCTTGCGTCATTGTTCCAATGGCGCAAGGAGGCGCTGGAGCGGGACCACAGGCCTGCGTCTCGAGAAATCGATGACCGGCGGTCCCAACTCCGACAGGATCTCATGGAGTCATGGAGGGTGCGACTTGAGCAACCCAAGTGGGGTGCCACCATCATCGCGGCGGTGAGACCGATCATGGACGATTGGCTGCAGAGGCAGCATGGTGACCTCACGTATCGTGCGACGCAGATCGTTACCGGGCATGGATGCTTCGGTAGCTATCTGTTTCGCATCCATCGTGAGGTCACACCCCGGTGTCAACACTGCGAGGTTTCCGACGACGACACCGCACTCCACACGTTGGTGGAGTGCTCAGCGTGGGCGAGTCAGCGCCGGGACCTCGTAGTGGGTCTGGGCGTGGATACCCTCTCGCTGGAGACCATGCTTCAAGCCATGGTCTCCAGCGGGAGTAGGTGGAACGCGGCCGTGTCCTTCTGCGAGCAAGTCGTGCTCGCGAAGGAGGCGGCCGAGAGGGAGAGGGAGCGTGCCCTCCCCGCCGAGTTCCGTAGTCAGCGGCGAGGCCGCCGCAGACTCATCTACGCCCAAGACCATCGACCTCCATGATCGGGGCCTGAGGACGGCGGGATCGCCACCCGTCGTCCTTACAGAAGCAGGCTAGAAGGGTTGCGTGCTGCGGGGCCTTTGCCCCATAGCATGCAACCAGATTCACTCACTGACGCGGGATAAAACCCTACCCCCAACGACGCGGGATTCTCATCCCGACCCAACCCCCGCAGAGACCACAGAGGTGGTCAAAGTCCGCCGGGCGCCACTGGAAATACGTTCTGCCTGTAACCAGAGAATCCCGGCAACGGACGTTGGAGCGGCCGCGGCCTTATCGCGGAACTAAAAAAAAAAAAAAAAAAAGCTATACTTCTCAAACTTCTCATTTCCACTACATTTATTTTACTCTCATGATTCTTCTGCCAAACCAAGTGAATGTTGTCACTACCATACATTAGTGCAAAATGGACCACATTATTAAAAAATCTCTCTCATCTCAACCGCAAGACATGGGGACGTACCTAATAAATACCTAATTAAGTACTCATACTCTGATGATTCACCCATTTGGACGCATGAAATACAAATTGGGTGACGCCGATCCAAATGGAAGATCTGTCCACTACATATATACTGATGGAGATATCGTCAGTAAGGTCCTTCAAGTTTTATTGTAGTGTTACCACATGAGAAATATATAGATCTATATACCAGAGTGTGCCAAATCACATTCCCATTGAGACGTGACCGCAGTTACAGTTAACTGTGGACAGCAGATGAGTTACTTCTTGCGTCATACTAACCGGTTCTATTCTATATCGATGTGTAGTACTTGTTGTGTCGGTAAAATACACGTCAAACAATTGACACAACAACCGACTTCAAATTACTGAAATGAGAACAAACAATTGTCGGAATGGGGCCAAATTGAAATAGGACCACTTGGGAAGTTTTCATTTAGCAACTTCAAAATCGGTTTACGCAGTCCAAAGATATGAGGTAACAAATAAAAATAAACATACAGTCGAATTGAGAATCTCTTTCTTTTTTGGAAGTCAGTTGATAACTCCATAAATGCAGTCGCATGGAATCCCAAAATATCATAGGGTCTAGAGACCCATAACAACCTCACCTACAACTCCTACAAGTGGTGCACCTGCCGATTAGCAGACGAGGCTTTAAAAGTTCTCAGAAAGCGGCAATGAGCACGTGAAACCAAAGATGATACTGGCGAAAAGTGAGCGTATAATATATATTATACACTCACTTTTCGCCTCGAAGGGGTAGGTGGCATATGCCACCTACCCCTTCGAGGAAACAGGTGTGATTATACATATTGTCACATTTAAATGGCTATTTATGGGAAAGTCTGAAACTATCAGACATACGAAGATCTGTTCTTAAAATTTTAGTATAGTATATAGTAGATTTTAGTAAAAATAATAGTAAAAATAAAAAAAAATAGTAGAGCCTGTAAGAGAAAAACCTGACAATAAAAACTCATCGTCATTGTATTCTAATCGCCAATTAATAACAATCATTCCAACTATCATGCGAGTGTGATTAAAATGTTACGGAATTTACAATCCTACGGTGACATATATGACCATGAATTATAAGGTCTTATTTAATTTTAAAGTTTTATTGTTTTTGATAAGTTAAAAAGTTTACAAAACATATAACATATTAATATGATTTATACATATAATGTCTCTGATATATTATCTATATCTACAAATAATCATATTATTTTGTATTATTCAACCTCATTTCTAAAGTCACGCATTCAGATGATTGTATGATTGTATGTATTTTACTGAAGCTATTTGGTAAAATTAGAGATAACTGTATCATACGTGGTAATCACACCATAATACAACTGTGAAACGGTCATGTTGCAGGCAATTGGATACGTGAGTAAAAAAAGTGTGACCATGACGCTTCTTGGCTACAGGAGGTAAATAGAAAAATCTACACATTGTTATCCAGATTTAGACAGAGGCGTTTATATTTATACGTAGTCCACGTATTTATTGGAAGCCCACATTTCACTACTTTCGTTGGTAATGCCACGTAAGGGGGCGAGTCTATTACCTTACAGAATAGAAGTACCTATGCGTTCTGAAATCTAAATTTAAATGAAATAAAAAGAAAAGCATATGTATTTATTTCGAGTTCACGACAGAGGAGTGCTATCAGTGCAGAAAATATTACAACTTTAAATTTCAAGACACTTCCAAATTCAAAATAAAAGTCTGGAAAATTCGAAATTCAAACGCTCTAGTTTTATTTGGACCCAATAAAATTTTAAATTACTTTTAAGTAGGTTATTATCTAAGTTTTTTACATAACCGCTCCATTGCTTCGAGCAACAAAAGTTGCTGGGACGAAAGACCTTCGCTTGCTTTTAGCAACATTTGTTACTAGAGTACTCGACTAGTTTATTTGTCCAAAAGCCCGGTCGCCAAGCGCCGAAGTCAGTTTAAAAAGTATCTGGAGCATAGAGTATTATATTTAGAATGTAAACAAACATTGTTTCTCGTTCTAATCATTCAAAAGTTTCGCTACGGAAAAGTTTCAAATGAGCCACTAAAGTATTATTATACGTTCGGTGATAGAGCCACGAAAGCATGTGCAATAAAAAAAAGTAGAGATTAAAATCAGCTGGTACAACTAGTGCATTATTTATTCAACGCCACACTTCTCAGTTCATTCACATTGTATGACAAACACTGCCCCGGCTTCACATGATAACTGTCACACATCTGTTTTATATACTACCCTCAGACTAAAAGAATAACATAGACGGAACGAAGAACTAGCGAGTGAAGCCGCTAAAAGGGATACTATATAGCAATGGGATACCATTTCGCTCGCCACTCCTTTATGAGCAGCGAGTGTGTACGCACATGCGATCACGGTTGAACAAAATATTATAAATATGCCGTATTGTGTGGTGAAAAGGTGTAAAAACACTTCAATTATTCATAGAAAGAATGCTGGATTATCGTTTCATAAGTAATTAACTATTTCTTATTAGATTTCATAACATTTTTCTAAATATTTTAGTTGCACAAACTAGGAACACAAAACCTCCGCCATATCATACAGAGTTGCCATAATTTTTTCATCATTTCCACAAAATATTTAGCAGTATTTATGGGAATTTATAAAGTACTGAGTAAAAAAAATCAGTGTCATCAATGTTGACAACCTCGATGTTTCTAATCATCATCATCATCATTCGTGCATTAGTCCCGAACTCCCGATCACATCTGTGTCCGGGATCTACTTAATACGTGGCTTGGCTATTTCGGCAATCTTGGAATTGACCGCTGTCTGACCTCCCAGCCATCCTATATATTTATGTTACTGTGTCAGTAGTTTAATTTCAGTCTAACACTACAAAGGCCTCAGTCTTAACCTAACGACTATTGATATCTACTTCATGTATAGTCAACGACAAAAGTAGCTTAACCAATAATTCTTATCTGTTGATCACTAATAGCTGTTAAACAGATCACAAAATCATAAACAAAACACGAAATATATTAACTTTGTCCTTGGGGATTCTAAAATTACTTGTACATTGCTGTGGCACATGCATTGGGATGTAAAAAAGAATAATAAATATTTTTGTGCTAATCAACTTTTGTTGTTGACTGTACTTTGTACTTACACTGGAATGAAGCTTTGTTCGTTCATCTTAAAAAGGATTATTTTAATTATGAGAATTTTTTTGAAAGCTAGTAATTAAAGTGTGTTTACTCAGTGTTTATCACGTTTTTATTTATTTTAACACTTCCCCATTTTAGGCACTTATCATAATAATCATTTGTGAAAATGACAAAATAATTGCAGATAACATTTACTATAACAAATATTAATTTTCCATATGTCCACTATATAGAGATTTTTAGGAGATTTTTTCATTTGCTGGCAACATTACGCACACGCCGTTAGTGGTATCGGTACACGGAAATCGGAGTCACACGCACACATTGAAAGTGTCATTTGGCTTCACGTGTTTATTCTACATGTTCCGTCTATGTTATTCTTTTAGTCTGAGATACTACCGTACATAATATACATACTGCCTCATTTGTTTTTTTTTTTCAGTCTGTGAGTTTAAAGTGTGGCAGTATGTAACGTAAAATAAATAGTATTAACACAGATTTAAAGTTAAGTATATTTGGTACTGCTATCACTGAATTTTTGAATGTACTTTTTATTGTTCTATTTTACACTCTGTTATTGATTTTGACACGAGACCAGTGTTCTTTATATGTAGTTGTATAGTTTCTCTTTTTTATTTAGACTCTGCCTGAGATATAGAATTACTCGGCCACTGATCATATTTCGAACCTATGTAAAAATCTTCTGCGTATTAACTGGTCATACTTGTCATTTGCAAGTTGCTATAAGAGCAAGCAGAGGCCGTATAAAAGGTTGCCTGGAAGAGATTGCTTTTCGCGGTTAGGCCACCATTTTGTACTCTTCTTAAGTGATATCTCCTTTTTGTTAGTTCTCCATGTTGTGTACAATAAAGTGTATTTGAATTGAATTGAAAATAATTGAATTGAATGAGCTATGTATACTAATTAAATAATTATTTAATTTCATTTCACTGCTCCTAAACAGTTTAAAAATACTTGAATGAGAACCACCCAAACAGGCGGAAATTAATAACTTCTTATGAAATCTATATATTTAATACGACAATTTGTATGTCCGTCCGTCGCGTTTTTTTCAATTATAATGAATAATACATACATTTTTGCATTAAATATTAAAATATATTTTTTTTTATATATTTGAGGCGATACAAAGTTCGCTGGGATAACTAGTACCTTTTAATATGTAACCCTATAAGTATTTATCTGTATATTTATTACGACAATTTGTCTGTCTGTCCGTCCGTCGTGTTTTTCAATTATCCTACTAATATTATAAACGCGAAAGTTTGTGAGTATGTATGTATGGATGGATGGATGTTTGTTACTCTTTCACGTAAAAACTACTGAATGGATTTTAATGAAACTTTACAATAATATAGCTTATACATCAGAATAACACATAGGCTACAGAATAACACATTCATAAAGAAATTGTGTGAATTGTTCAAAATATGACGCGGCGCGACGGGAACGGGAAAAATACAAATTACCACGCGGACGAAGTCGCGGGCGACCACTAGTAATCAATAATACATACATTTGCATGAAATATTAAAATATTTTTTTTTTAATTTTTTTTTTATATGTGGCAATACAAAGTTCGCCGGGATAACTAGTATCCTTAATGATTGATTAATTTTATGAAAACGAACTGTTATGATCAAAAATAGAACTTTTTGACCGAGAAGCGAAGTGTCTACATTTCGAGATAATACTGGACAAGGTTAATTTTGTCTGTCTATCTGTCTATATGAATTCTAACCACACCACTGTTTGTGTGGTTAGAATTATAGACACACAGACAGACAGACTTCCGGACATTTTTCTGATCTTCACAAAAATTGGCCCAAGAATTCCTTCGTTAAGTTTTTTATTATTATACTAACTGTTGCCTGCAGCTCCGCTCGCGTGTTATAGTTTTCTTGATCACCAGTTACTGATTTATTATGTATAGCTGTTGCCTGCAGCTCCGCCTGCGTGGTACTTTAGATCGACATAACTTTTTGGAGTTTACTCCTTAAGAATCGATTTTCATATATAAGGCGCCCGGTATGAGAAAAATCCGAGGGGTAAAACCTACTAACAAGTAACGAAAATCGTGTCACGTTTTTGTTGCGCACCTTTTCTAATTTGTTATGGTTAGATACTCGTACTTAAGGAGTAAACTCCAGTCGTGCGTCGGAGCTGACACACACACTTTTTTTATTTATGAACCGATTGAAATAAAACAAACCTTAAATGTTAAGTTGAATAAACCACAACGCATTACTAAAAACCGCATTCAAATCGGTTAAGCCGTTTCTGAGATTAGCACGTTCAAACATTCAGACAAACAGACACACAGACAAACAGACAAAAATTCTAAAAACCATTGTTTTGGGTACTATTGCGGTCATAAAACACCCCTACAACAGTTTCTCTATTATATCTACGATGTACAGACATCATCGCCCACTTACAATTTTATTATATGTATTGATTAAATATTTTTGGACATTCTCACACAACGTCATCTAGCCCAAATTAAGCTAATATAAGCTTGTGTTATGGGATCTAGTCAACTGATAAACATCATTATATATTTCTAAATACATACATATTATACATACAAGACAACTCCGAAACAAATATTGTCAGGATCACACATATATTTGATTCGGCCCGGAATCGAACCTGGGACCTCAGGGATGGCAGTCGCATACTCATACTACTGCGCCACCGAGGCAGTTTTGGCAGTATTGGGAGGAAATTATGAAAAAATGTCCAAATATTGCTTTTAATGTTTGCGAGCTCTAGGTACTGTTCGGTTGACAATATGGGTTAAATTCTTAATCAAAGATTATGGCCGAGAAGCTTATGATTAAGTATATTTTAAAATAAAATAAAATAAATAAATAAAATAACGTTTATTATCTTTGAAATTTTCAGAAAATTATTTAGATTCGTCAGAAGTTGGTGTGACTCTACCGAGGGTTCCAAAATGCAACGAGACTGAGAAGAGCCCTCAAGAAACTCAGCTCGGCTTTTTTCAAAATATTTCATCTTAAATCTAATACAGAGTTATTTAGAAAGGAGCAATTCGTTACGTTGTTACAACCAGGCCGCCTTGTCATCTAAGAAATCATTAATACTATAATAAGCTTTATGGCACAATTTACTTTTTATTAGTTTTTTAAATTTATTGACAGATAAATTTGCTATTTCGGTTGGCAATGTATTGTACATTCGAATAAAGTTCCCCGCAAAAGAATTACTCACTTTATGAAGCCTAAATTTAGGAACAGCCAGTTTATCCTTATTTCTTAAGTTTAGATTATGATTATCACTATTTTTCACAAATTTACTTTTGTTCTTGTGGGTATACAATAAAATTTCATAAATATACTGTGAATACACTGTAAGGATGTTAATATGCTTAAACTTATCTCTTAATGACTCCCGAGACCCCATTCCATAGATAGTCCGGATAGCCCTCTTCTGCAACACAAAGATGCATTCAATATCGGCAGCGTTACCCCACAGTAGTATGCCATATGTCATGATACTGTGGAAGTAGCTGAAGTAGACAAGACGCGCCGTTTTAATGTCTGTAAGTTGTCGGATCTTTTTGACAGCATAGGCTGCTGAACTAAGCCTGGCCGAAATTTTCCCGATATGAGGCCCCCATTGCAATTTGGAGTCTAACGTTATGCCCAGGAAGACAGTGTCATCGACCAATTCTATTATATCATCCCTAACCTTAACACTGGTTTTAACAAGTCTTACATTAGGTAAGGTGAATCTTACACATTTAGTTTTATTTTCATTTAATAATAAATTATTAGCACAAAACCAGTGGACTATCCTAGAGAGGGCAATGTTTACATCGTCAAGTTCGCGCTGTCCACGTTTAACTTTAAATATTAAAGAAGTGTCATCAGCAAACAAAACTACCTCGTGGTCGTCTCTTATGAGGTGAGGGAGATCATTAATATATACTAGAAAAAGAAAAGGTCCCAAAATTGAACCCTGCGGTACCCCCATTGCTACAGGAGAACCAGGTGACTGTTTACCATTGATCACTACTTTCTGGACCCTATCACTTAAGTAAGAATTGACGAAATTCAAGGCCGTCCCCCGGATTCCGTAATGATCAAGTTTCTTAATTAAAGTCTGGTGCTGAACGCAATCGAAGGCCTTAGATAAGTCACAGAATACACCATAAGCATCATATGACTCATCCCAGGCCCTGTATATACACTCTAATAATTTAATTCCGGCATCAGTGGTGGACCGACCACGAGTGAAACCGAATTGTTTTGTATGTAATAGTTTATTAACGTTAAAGTGATTTTGCATTTGATTAAGCATAATTTTTTCAAAAATTTTACTAAATGTAGGTAGTACAGAAATGGGACGGAAATTGGACGGATCTGAAGTACTACCCGATTTAAACAGGGGAATTAATTTACTAGATTTCATTAAATCAGGGAACACACCACTATCAACACAATTATTAAATATTATTACTAGTTCAGGAGCAACCATTTCAATAAAAGAATTTACTAAATACACAGAGATGCCCCAGAGGTCAGCTGTTTTCTTGATATTTAAAGATTTAAAAGTTTTTAAGATAGTGTTTATGTTAACTTTACTGAATTTAAATATAACGTTACAACAAGGAACGTTTGCTTTTAACAAAGATTCTGCAATGGGGGTTGAAGAGCCTAGGGTTTTTGTCAAATCTACAGGAATTCGGGAGAAAAAATTTTCAAATTCGTTAGCGACCTCGAAGTCTGATGTAGTTATTTTACCATTTATATTAAGTTTAAAATGATTATCATTTAATTTTTTTTTTTTTTTTTTTTGTTGACCTCTTTCCGCGTTTATAATTTTCCAAGTAGATTTAACTTTGTCTGCACTATTGAGAATTTTATCACTTATATATTTTGATTTAGCTGCTAAACAATCTGCTTTAAACTTTTTTGAATAAGTTTTAACATAATCTAGAAATTCAACTGATCTATTAAGCTGTCTTTCTGAGTATAGTTCATAAAGTTTTTGTCTACTTTTGTGTATACCCTCAGTGGCCCATTCACTGAAAGTAGGACTATCACTAATCATGACCTCCTTAGACTTGAATATGGAGTTGAACTCGTTGTAAAAAGAATCAAAAAATAATTTATACATTACATTTGGATCTAAGCCAGTGTCTAAGAATGGAATTTTATTGCAAAGTCCAACCCTCATACGTTCCAAGCGGTCACCAGTTATTGGTCTACATAATATTTTACGTTTTATAACTTTTTCTTTAGTGATTTTAAAAGATGCTATTTGCCCACAATGGTCTGAATCTAGCTTTTTTATAATACTTTTACTTTCTGGCAACATATCGCTGTATATATTATCCAGGCAAGTGGCTATTGTATTACAATATCTAGTAGGCTCCAAAAATAAGTTTGTAAGATTGTGTGATTTAAATAAATTTAAAATATTATAACTCATAGGCGTATTAACAAGTAAATCGACATTAAAATCACCACATACTATTAGGTACTTATTAGTTTTACCAAGTTTATATAGAACTTTGTCAATAAGTTCCTCAAATTCGCAAAAGGGTGAGGTTCCAGGTTTATACACGCATACTACTATGAATTGCTCCATTTCCACGCACGACAGTTCGACTTTACACTCTAGAGAAAGAGACACAATATCTTTCCGTTCTTTAAATTTAAGTTGTTTATTTAATAAAATCAAAGATCCCCCCCGTACTGTGGTCACCCTGCAGAATGCACTACCAACCCGGTGATTACTGAAATTGAACATGAGCTCATACGACTTACGCATATGTTCTGTAATACAAAAAATATCAATATTGTCTGAATTCATTAACAGTTCCAACTCTAACTCTTTGCCATGTGTTAAACAACCAATATTTTGATGCCCTATGTTGATATAATTTACATTTTTTGATTTGGTTTGATTTGGAGGGCATTTTTTAACATAATTAATATTTGTAACTAAATTTAATTCAATTAATTGACTATGTCTGCTAAAGGGTAATATTGCCTCTGTTGTCGTAGAACTTAATTTAAATTACTTGGAACAGATTCCAAAGTCTTAACACTAAATCTACATTGCTCAATAAAAGCAGTTTTGTCAGCCAAGTTCTTGGCTGAAGTGTAAAAATAATTGAATAGCAAACTTGCTATTTGTCTCTTATAATGCTTTGGTAGAAAATACCTACCTTTGTTTACATAAACAATATGTTTGTTATTGTTAAAGTTACTGTCAGAAGTTAACAAATTGTATTTATATACAGTTCTCTTAAAAACAGAATTAAAGTCAATTTTATTCGACGTATTGGTTTTTATAGACAGCGTTCTCTTTACAAATGCAACTTTACACGTTCACTTCCTTCTATCACTGTACTGACAGATTCTCGGCGGCCATTGTCTTCGAACGACACTGGAATGAACGCATTCAATTCAAACTTCGAACGCTGGAATATATTATTTGACCTGACTATGTTAAATACCGCTTCAAAAAGACATTCTTCAACAACTATTTAAATTAAAAAAAGAAATTTGTATGCAGAAACTTAGGTTTTGTCATGGTAGTATTCTATTAATGTACCAACTTACGCGTTAAAACATTTTTTTTATTGTTTCTTTTTAAATTGCCAGTGGAGGCATCATATAGGCACGGGCATACCTTTATAGGTTACTAGCTGACCCGGCAAACGTTGTTTTGCTTTAGGGGTGGACTACCCTTAACATTTAGGGGGATGAAAAATAGATGTTGTCCGATTCTCAGACCTACCCAATATGCACACAAAATTTCATGAGAATCGGTCAAGCCGTTTCGGAGGTGTATGGCAACGAAAACTGTGACACGAGAATTTTATATATTAGATGATCTAATTTAGTCGTACACTCTGTGTTTGTACGACAGAGATATTACTGACACTGCTACCTAATGCATTAGACCACCCGCATGCCATTGTTTACATAAAAACGATCACTCAATGCATTGCTTAAAATACGGCACTGAAAGACACAAGGCCGCAAAAGTAAGAAAATAAAAGGTAAATCATTAGCAAACATTGCTATGCTTAATATTAATCATCAGAAAAATGTGAATCTAGAATTTAATAAAAAACATACCAAAAAGGTTGCAACAAACTGTAAGCACGACTCAGCTACTTTAGGCGCGAGCAAATTAAAAAGTAAATGGCTGTCAAAATTACAAACTACCGAACACGATCGAATTCTACAGATTCTCGACAATCTTTTCGAAAATCGAATTCTTACACTTTCATTACACAAATAGCCGATCAAGAACAATGAAGTGTGAAGTATTTAATTGGCGTCATTACCATACCATCATCGTACGAAGGCCAACAAACAAAGGCTGGGTCATTACCGTTTCAAATTCATATTCTGTAAGTAATTTTATAGGTATTCAATATATGGATAACCGGATATCCGTCTAGACGTAAATTTAACAATACCTACTGTTTTACTGTCTGTGCAAGCATTGTAAATATTAAATAATAGCACAGATATAAGAATACTATAAATAGGTTTATACGTAGTGTGACCACACTATAAGTTTTGCGTAACTTAAAAAAACAACATGTTAAAACCAAAATATTATGTTTATTGCTTTCAAAATACTCTCCTTTACATTTTAAACATTTTTTCATGCGATCGAACCATTTTTTTAAACAGGAGGACCACAGATCTGAAGGCATGTTTTCTACGTGCTGATTGAACGCTATCACTGCCTCTTCGGAGTTGGTAAAAGTGAAACCTCTCATCAAATCTTCGATTTTGGAGAAAATACAGAAATCACAGGGTGCTAGGTCGGGGCTATGCGCAGGATGGGTGACGAGTTATACATTTTCGGAAGCTAAAAATTAGTTTGTTTTGTTGGCCTTGTGTAAAGAAGCGTTGTCATGATGTAGGACAACGCGGCTTTTGGGTCGTCTTTCGCGAACTTTTTCTAACAACCTGGATAAACAAAAAGGTAGAATACCACTCGGCATTAACACTCTTTTGATCTTCAAGTGGAATTGTACAGATGGGACACGTAGCTGAGAAAAAAACGCGATCATTTTTTTACCAACGTTTCTCGCCTGCCTCACTTTTGTTGGCTTGTTCTCATTTTCAAACACCCATTCACAAGATTGCTGTTTTTTTTCGGGTTCAAATCAATAAATCCGCGTTTCGTCTCCTGTGACAATGTTATAAACAGCATTAGGGCTCGTTTAAGGAGACGCGGCGCGTCGTGCGGTGCGGTCCGCGAGGCGGGCCGCCAGAAACACAAACATACGGCAATGTTTGGAGCGTTCAAGGAGAAGCGTCTTTGCAAGCGTTTGTTTGAGTTGTAGCTGCCCAAGCGACGAGCGTCGCCGCGTCGGACGCGGCAAATGTAGCGACAGGCGACGCCGCGGAGCACGCGGCGGGTAAACCAGTGAGTTTCGCAATGGGAAAACGCGGCGGATGAAGCGGCGGGTGACGCCGCAAAGGACGCGGCAAGGAAGGCTGGGAGAGGTGCGGGGTATGCAGTGGGAATGTCGGCGTCGTCGGTGCCAGTTTCAGGGACGGAAACTTAGCATTGCGCTCAGGAAAAAAACATTACAGCGCTATCTACTAATCCTGCTGGATAAACAACGGACAAGTTAATATCTGCATTTCTCGATAGATGTTTCTTTTCAAAATTTTATGAATAAATTTTATGTTCCGCTCTAGCGGTAAATAAAATACTTTTTAGGTTATAATTATCTTCAAGCAATATATCAATGATGTCGTCCATGATTACAAACAATACACACGTTTGCTCTTTGTAACTAGTAGAACAAGACTGGAAGGACGGCAATAAGCTGCGAGAGTCGCACTGAACAACGCCGCATACAAAGTTGCGTCCCACGCGGCGGGCGCAGCGCCGTGCGAAGCCACGACGCTCGCGTCGCTCGACGCCCCGCGTTTCCTTAAACGAGCTCCTGCATTTCTATATGTTTGAGTTTGCGCGTGAAGCGACGCGGGCCGCTTTACGCGCCGCCTCACTATAAACGGTTAAATCGCTCGACGTGCCGCGCCAAGCCACGCCACACGTGAAGCTCGACGCCCCGCGTCTCCTTAAACGAGCCCTTAGAATGTCCGTGGTCGTACTTCAGTAGTATCTGTGAGCACCATTCCACGCGAGCCCGTTCTGCTCCGCTGTCAGTTCATGAGGGATCCAACGACAACAAAGTTTCTGAACTTTCAATTCTTCGTGTAAAATTTTCTGGATTTGACTCATACCAATCCCCCCGCCCCAATAGTCCTCGAATTGTCTCATAGGTAATCCGCGGGTTTTCTTCAATTAACCGCTTAACAGTAGCCACATTATTTTCGTTGACGGCAGTTGAAGGCCGCCCTTCACGAAATTCGTCATGTAAAGAAACTCGACCTCTCTCAAATTCAGCAAATCATCGCATCACGGTGCTCAAACAAGGTCCTTCTCTGTGCCGCTCGTCTTCAAAATGCTTTGCGGAGAGAGAGAACTTTTAAATCATAAAAAATCATCGCTCTAAAATCTTTTCGACTTAATTCCATTTTCGTTGCATACGTAGAACTTTGATGTGTGGATAAAAAACAATTGAAAAATGATTTCCCGTTAATTGGTTTTCTTTATTACTAAAAAGGTTGCAACGTTTAAAAAAATATAACATTCGAAATTCAAATACCTATTTCCGTTTAGCTAGAAGTGCAAAGCTTTTAGTGTGTCCCATGTACAGTCACACCGATATCAAGGGGTAAGCAATGGTGAATTACACAAACATTTTGTCAGTAATTTAGTTGGTTTTACGTACGCAAGATGTCACTAGGTAATATGATAAGAGTAGTGTTAGGAGAAAGGAGGAGAAGAAAGGTTTTATGTAAACCTTTCTTCTTCTTTTTTTTTTCTCTTTTATAAAAACGTGGCTCCATCGATGTTCATCGATGATTGCGCCAATGTCAAGGTAATGCTTGATTAGTTAATAGTCCCGCACAGAAGAACTAGTTATTCCTAACTAGCTCCAGGTGCAGGACAAGAAACGTTGTTCGGTATGTGAGTATCTGGGAACCCGATTTTTGCGGAGCGCCAGAGGTAAAATAAAACGGCACCAGCCACGCGCTCAGCATAAATCGAACTCCACATAAAACCTTTATGCTGGATTTTGATAAATAGACAACTGTCTATGTGGCTATGTATAGGAAAATGTCATTCAGTATAGTGAAAATGTGTGGTTTTAGTCATAGAATTTAGATAATGGTTTGATTGTGTTTAGTGGGATATATAGTGTCCATTAATAATGAGGATCGTCGGCAAATAAGTTTAGATATATTTATAACTTGTTGTTACGATCTTACCAAATATTTTATTTTATTTAGGTACAGAGACAGACAACAGATTACATAATACAAATTATAACATTTCACAAGACACTTTTAGAATCTGACACCCACTTATACACAGCCTTTAAATATAACAACCTCGCTAAAAGAGAAATAATACAAAAAACAACAAGAAAATTATATTTAAATTATCACTAAAGCTTAAGGCTTTACTCAAGACGCTCGAGACGTGTCCTAAAGCCTGCAAAGTTATCGAACAAATTTCCAGCTGAGAACAAACAATATTATACTGACTGCACATTCTATGAAGTGTTCCTTAATCCTAATATACCTAGGTTAAGGGGGAACATGTCGTTTGGTGAAGGTGAGCGCTGACTAGTCGCAAGGTGGCCAGCCTAAACCTACCTATTCTCAGTCGCCTGCAATGTATTCCTCACTTTATCACACCCGTGCTTAGTATTAGACCTTTCGCGAGTACTTACATGACACCACCATCAATAAAATTATATTTTAAGGTTTATGAGGGCACAGTAACAGCCCCGTCAATCTTGTTTTTAGACGTGGGTAGGTACAGCGGAAACGAAATTGGAATTGAGATAAAATAAAGTTGAACAAATATTCAAATTAGGAATCCTAACATAATAAATCTGTAACAGTTCACTCGTATACGAAAGTTTTTTTTATAAAGATTTGTATAAAGAAGGATATTTGAGTTGCTCAGTTGACTTTTGTCTGATAGTCGGTAGGTACCTACCTATTCTAAAACCGCAGCTTAAAAAACACAAAACGACAAAATTGGACTACGCTACGTCAACGGAAATCTGGTATACATTTACCCCACTTGTCTCCCTATGGCTTCTCTCTTTTGTCTGTTACTTAATATGCCTAAAGTATGGGTAGTGATTTTAGAATTTATGAGCATCTAACTAAAGGTCCAACAACCAACGACAACATCAAATAGTGTAGGTATTTATCATGTAATTAATGAAGAAGTAATACTTAATGCCAGATTCGCAAAACGATAGGTAGACCATGCGACAGAAGAACTTAAAAAAACTCTCATTCTTTTCTTATCACCAGTACAAGTAGGTACAATAATATAGGTTTTATTTGGCCCAATACCCCGCTAATAAGTAAGTCCATTGCCGGGCGCCTCCCATTCCCAGTGACGATGGCGCCATGGGAATATAATATAACAAGTATGGCGCCCTGAGCCAATAATAATAGGTATGCTGCAAACATTAGTTGCAGCATCTTGTTGAATACGTCTGATATATATAGTTGATAGGTATAGTTAAAGCCGTGATCACACCAACACAAAAATTGTATTATCAAAACAATGGAAAATATGATGTTGAATTTTTTGATAATTGCAATGATTTTGCTAAATAGGAGACATTATGAACATCGACATATGTTTCACCTACTCACGAGGCATTATCAAGACTGTCTCAAAGCTGTTCTCTTTGAGACAGTCTTGATAATGCCTCGTATTTAGTGTCTTTTATTTAGCGAAATCATTGCAATTATCTAAAAATTCAACATCATTATTTTCCATTGTTTTATCATGGACTTTCGCCTTCAGTATTATACGAGGTGGATTGAAAAGTAATCGGCCTAACCAAGAAAATAAATACATAATAAATGAAATATATTTTTATTTTTCAACGTAATCACCATCAAGTTCAATGCACTTTTGCCATCTTCCCTTCCAAGCATTTAGCCCGTTGAAAAAAATGATTCTTCCTTAGAGTCAAAATATGCGTCTACTGCTGCTTTGACCTCGTCATTTGTCAAAAATCTTTGACCGCCCAAGTGCTTTTTTAGGTTAGTGAACAGAAAAAAGTCTGACGGTGCCAGATCAGGTGAATAAGGTGGATGCGGTAACAGTTCAAAGCCACAGTTGTGAATTTCTGCCATTGATTGGACAGACGTGTGAACACGAGCGTTATCTTGATGAAACAGGACTTTTCTTCTGATCATTCCTGGACGTTTTTTTTTATTTCCTCTCGTAAACGACGTAGTAAGGTGCAGTAATAATCAGAGTTTATAGTCTGACCCCTTTCAAGATAATCAACCATAATCCCACCCTACGAGTCCCAGAATACTGAAGCCATCACCTTACTTGCCGACAAAATCGACTTAGCGTTTTTGGGGGGGTGGTGAACCAGGTCTTTTCCACTGTTTTGATTGTTGTTTTGTTTTCGGTGTACAGTAATGAACCCATGTTTAGTCCATAGTAACAAAACGATTCAAAAAATCACATTCATCAGCTTCAAATAACTCCAAACAGTCGCGTGCAATAGTCAATCGCATCCTTTTTTGCTCAATTGAAAGCAGTCGCGGAACCCACCTCGCAGACACCTTGTGGAAACCCAACACGTTGAGTTATGTTTATGTTTTGAGTACGTTCATAAGAGATGCCTATAATAACGGCTATCTCTCTAATTTTCAATCTGCGGTCTCCCATAATTATGTCGAGTATTTTTTAACATTTTTGTCAGTAATGGACGTCGAAGGCCTTCCAGAGCGGGGTTCGTCTTTCACACTCTCTCTACCACGCTTGAATTCTGCTATCCATTTTTGACGGATGAATATGAAAGAACGCAATCCCCTAATGTACTGACCATATCATCATGGATGGCTTTTGATGACAGCCCCTTCTTATGGAGGGACTTAATGACGGCACGCTGCTCGATTTGCTCCATTTTCGGAAATGATGTCAGATTGCTTTGTTAATTAAACTAATTATCGCACACGTTTCAAACTTCACACAATTAACAGGTCTGAACTGAACTAAATAATGTAGGTAGATTTGATTTTTAGAACTAAATGGATCAGTGTTAGGCCGACTACTTTTCAATCCACCCTCGTATTATCAGTCAAATACATATCTGTAAGCAGCTAGCATCTCATTGGCAGATTCCAGAATCTACCTAATAATGAGTATGAGGTTCTCCAGTTATTATCACCATTAACTCCAACTCGATCACGACACACAACATTCACAGTTTTTAGTTACGGTTTTGGTGTAGTTTGTTGTTTATTTTTGCATACTCCTTTACAACTCTCCGATTTTAAAAATGATTTTTATTTTGATCATAGCTTACACTGCGCTATATTTTAAAACGAGAAACCGCGGCCTATAAAACTTATAACCATATTTAGTGATCCAACAAACATTAGACTAAATTGTACACGAACAGTTTCCAATACCACCCACTTACTGACGCCCACTGAAAACCAAGAGTCAACCTATTCGTTTAGCCCCAGGACATTAATAACTTGGCGAGCAAATTTTCTTATTTAGTCATTACATCTGTAGTTTAATATACATATTATGATGCCTATATCCTCGAGGGGGTAAGCCAAGGTGCATTCCATACACCCACATTATGTATTCCAGTAATTTATTGGTTCCACATAATAGCACGCAAGCCTGTTCGCTCATAAAAAAACAAAAAAATCCTCGTTTTCCCAACATTTTCCATTGCTACTCCAGTGCTATATTTCGGGGCGTGATATTATACGGCGCCTATAGCCTTCCTCAATATAGGTGTGAACATGGACGAAGTATTCAAAACCTAGTTCTTGAGATTTTGGCATTCAACAATACAGTACATACTGTTCAGCGTAATAATTTAGAGAGACACAGAAATATAGCTACCGTCAAGAAGTTCCTTGCGTTGGGCACGATGGGTGAGGCGACAGTACTTTAGTCAGTAGTTAGTTTAGTTTTCGGTAGTATCTGCCTAGAAACCAATATTATTTACCTGAAACAATAAGGAGAGCATATTAAATTTATTTATTAGTGAATTAAGTAGGCGCCTATGTTGAGACCTATCTATAAACTTCATACAGATTTTGATACTTCCATTAAAATACCTAAATAAATGTTTTGAAATCCTTCGAACTGCCAGACTAAAACCAGGATCCGAATAGTTGACATCATGTTTTCGTTGTCAGTTAAATCCAGCTATTGCCTAATGTACTCTGCCTATCTAAATTCGGCCCACTCATGTTATCTATGCTCGAGGCCAAAGCAATCAACTAATTGAACTCCTTCGTTCACTGACCTACCGCACAATAACCAACGAACCACGTAGGTAGGTATTTACGTTAGCTATTTTATTGTTCATTTTCTTGTACAAAGGAAAATTTAGAAGTTACACATTTCCTTAAACAAAATATCCAAACAAACTTTAATTGCAGATTGCTCCAAAATGTGGTTATATAATGCTGTAGCTAACAACTTGAGGATTTAGATAATTTAGGCGCGCCTAATTCCGCTAACAAGATTTATTATGTCTGCTAAAGACTCAGCCGTTGATAAGCAATTGCATTTTCAAGTGAGGTTGAATTGGGCTCCTAATATCACGGTAAGATCCCTAAAGTATCAAATAATAGATTAAAGAATTCCAATAAAAATAAGTACAATTAAAAGTTGCCACAGCTTCCTCCCATCAAATATAACCTAAAACCCGTAGACAAAATTTAACAACATTTGCCGCCTTTATTGATTTTCACGACGTCGGCCATTTTGCTTTTTTACGGCTAGTCGTAGTCACGTTTGCTGCATCAAAGAGCTCAGCAGTCAGCTCATGGCTTAGAAAAAAGTTACTTCATCAGTGGTTTCAATTCCTTTGGTGATTGAACTTAATAAAAACTAATAAAAGCGTTTTAAACAATGCGGCGAACTAAATACTGTGCCAAAGTTAAGTTCACTATATTACATAATAAAGTTTCTGTCTATTTAGTTACTGGCTAGGTATACCATAGAATCTGTGGTTAGATGGATTAGTAGGATCTGTGGCATAGATCCTTACCACTTTCGAACAGATTTCCTAAATTCGAACATTGGATAGGTTCTTTTATCCTGGTAACTTGTTCCCATGAGAATCGGGGACGAGCAAACGATTCTATGGAATCCAATTACTAGAGGTTATTTAGTACAATACAAACAAAAACTAAAGCAGTAAAACGACATACAAAGATAAGAAGAGTAGGCACATTCTTCAGACTGGCAATTGTCTACATATACATAGTAACAAACACATTCACTTCGGTCTACTGATCTGTTTTCCAAGCGGTTTTCTCATAACTGTTTTCAAGTATGTGTATTTTTTTTGTCCAATTCGATAAAATAGGCACATTTTGAATTTTAACGGAAATTAACACGTCCCATTACTACGAGGGACCAAAAAGACTGGCGAAATGTTTTTTTTTATATTGGGTTCGCCAAATTGACGCCGCCCGCCGGTGGTAAGACGTGATGACGTCTAGCGATTGTGGGCCACTCTCACAGCACACAATACTATAGAGAGCGGCCCTCAACTTGAGACCTATAGTGATGTGCCACTTCACGCTCCGCTTAAAGAACTCAGGGTTATATGTGGGAGGAAACACGTGCACAGGCAGGGTGTTCCTCGTCGTTCGGCAGAGAAACGAACGTGGGTGTAAGGACCGCTTTTGTCTACCCCTGCGTAAACTGCCGATAAACGCATGATTTTGGGTGTATGATCTGATTATGTTGTTTGAATGTGATTTCTGTACTGACATGCAAATTCTTTTTGAGCTTAAGTTAAGTTTTTTTATCTGTTAGGAGGTAACTTGCCCATAAAACTAAATTCGAGCGCGAATAGGAAGCAGTAACTCGTGAAAAACATGCCATTATCTGCTGTGAATTCAATTTGCTGCTAGCGCAATGAACTGTGTTGCGTGCCTATGAAATTAGTAAAAAAACTGGTAAATAATCAGTCCTATGAGCATGGCAACGGAAGTTTGTCGATAACCAATGATATCCAACGTGGCAACACAGCCAGCATTCTGGGAACCTTCCCAGTCGGCAATGACGCGGAGGATTTTTTAAACGATATTTTGTAATGTAAATATTTTTAGTACTTTATAATGTATGTATTTTATTATGTATATTGTAATTCTTATAGTAAATGTACAGTACAGAATTAAGTAAAAAAAAAATTCTAAATATTATTATCGCAGAAAATGTCGATCACATGGCACAATGCTTCGGTGGCGTGGTCGGTAGTGCATCAGCTTTCGTCTCTGGGGTCTCGGGTTCGATTCCTGGGTCGAATCAAATATTTTTGTGATCCACTAATGTTTGTTTCGGAGTTTGGGTGTTTTCTATGTAATAATGTATGTATTTAGAAATATATAAGTATGTTTATCGGTTGTCTAGATCCCATAGCACAAGCTTATAGCTTAGTTTGGGCTAGATGACTTGTGTAAAAATATTCAATAACATTTACAATCAACACATTTTTTTAATTAAGATCGATATCAGTGATTATCGACAAACTCTTTTCCGATTGCTATGGTAAGGGAGCTGGTCTATGATCTAGAACTGGCAGTCACACAGAAGGTCTTGTGACCTAAAGGCGGCACGTCAACCGACTCCGACGTAGCCTCTGCAGTCGACCGAACTTTTATCGCAGAAAGTTACAGAATGCGGTGCGCCACGTGTTCGAAAGGAGCTTCGTGTTTTTATTTAAAACAAATGTTATTTTTTTAATGATTTATGTAGTTACATACTTACCTAATAAATGACCATCAGGTAATCTTGCGAAAAGAAAACAAAAGTTCAACTTGTACAAATGTTACAATGCGGTCGTTCGATTGATATCTTGGTGAGTTTGGACAGTTAAATCCGTAAGAATTTTTAATTTCTGTAACAAAAACTATGACCATTTAATTTGTAACGATTTGTAATACTCGTATTACTTGATAAAATGATACAACAATAACATCTTTTTCTTGAAAAAAGACTGAGCCTTTTTGAATCCTCATTATGAACTTCAACTGACCTCATGGTTTCTTCACGTCTTTCTTGTTGTTTGAAGACCAGGTAATTCCCGATGGAATAAAAAATCATGGCCGCTGGTAACCCAGCGACCTCAACTTGAAACCTTAAACACAGACAGGACTGAACACAGCCATTATTGAGACCCTTTTTATCAAAAGACTCCGCTCTCCGTCCGTCTGTCCGTCCATATGTCACCAGGTAAATTTTCACAGATGATTATTTCGGTTGTCGCTATATCAACAAATACTAAAAAACAGACGTGATTCTTTGCCGTTTTGCTACGGAAGCCTTTGTGCGCGAATCCGACTCGAACTTAGCCGTTTTTTTAACTATATATATATTTTAGAGGGATCTTGATGGTATCTACATTAGAAACACCTACTTACTAAACCACAAAATCAAAATCAAAATATCTTTATTCATGTAGGTCCCAAAGTAACACTTATGAACGTCAAAACACAGCACGTACAAACACAGCTGCACCAAATCTATACCAAAACATTCACAGTAACGATTGTCAATCAATAGATAATACAGTAAATACCTGGCTGCCAAGATTTTTACTTGAACATTATTATTATAATAAGAAAGTCTAATCGGGTGTCATCAAAAGTGATTGACCTCAATATCGCGTTTTTATGCTCATAAATTTTTCATCACCTCGTAATATTCTATACTAATATTATAAAGCAGAAGAGTTTGTTTGTTTGAACGCGCTAATCTCTGGAAGTACTGATTCGATTTGAATTTTTTTTTTGAGAAGTGCATTTATCGAGGAAGGCTAAGGGCTATATAACATCACGCTACGATAAATAAGAGCGGAGCAGCAGTGAAATATGTTTGAAAAACGGGGAAAATTTATTTCTTTTGAGAACTTCCTTTACGTGCGCTGACCAAACTGTTAGTGTTATGTTAAAATATTTACTAAAGAACTGTTACCAAAAAACCGATAGTGTAAGAAAACTTATGGTCGCTCCATGCCCATATGGACTAGAGCTGAATTGCATTCTAGCTAATCCCACAACCAGGAAGGCCCGAAAACTATTCAGATTCTGTATTTCTTTTAAGCGGCATAGTAGGCAATAGTACCTAAGCACTAAGGTTATAAGGTAGTGTTAACGTAGGAATTATACTATGAGGCTGCCATGACTGACTAGACTAGTCAAAGCCTCCTTAAAAATTAAATAAAAAAAAATAATAGACTGGGATGGAATCTTTTAAGGTTAACTCACTATAACATAAAATATCGAATCAAATTCATTCTGAAATAATTAGGTATTTGCGGAGCTAGATATTGTTATTACGGGCGACGACGGGAATCAAACTAAGGTCCAAGTCTGTATAATCTAAACGAAATTAAATTTTTAAATTTACCGAGGAAGATGGGAAGTACTTTGGTGTGGGACGCTACATGCGTTGACACCTTAGCACCTTCACACCTTCCAAACACATCCGGATGTGCCGGCGCCGCTGCTGCATCGGCTGAAGGCTTCAAACGGCGTAAATATGCTAACTTAGCAGGTGATTACATATTTGAGCCGTTTGGGGTTGCGACACTGAGGTCATGGGCTCCGAGTGCTTGCCGCCTTTATAGAGACATTGCTAATCGATGCTTAATCGATGCTTCTCAGGACCAGAAGGCTGGCTATTTTCTGGCCCAAAGAATAAGTATCGCCATCCAACGTGGCAACACAGCCAGCATTCTGGGAACCTTCCCAGTCGGCAATGACGCGGAGGATTTTTTAAACGATATTTTGTAATGTAAATATTTTTAGTACCTATATAATTATGTATATTGTAATTCTTATTGGTAAATAAATCTTCCTAACAAGATAAAAAAAAAATTAATAGATGGCAACTATTAACCCATAACTCATCGAAGAAGGGAACTTAATCTGAATAAACGTTTAACACACACGTACAAAGTATATGAATCTTAATAAACCATTGCTTTGTTCGTCTCTCAGTCTCAGTTGTGGAGTGAACATTTACAGAGTTTTGTCTAGAATTCAACCCGCGTGGAATACTGATATAGGTCAATGACCGGTTGACACGTGTTGTCAGAACAAGAAATTTACCCTATAGCACAGATAAAAGAATAGATTATGTACATACAGATGCTCTATACAAAGAAATAGGGTCGTTCTAACGCAAACTCATTTCTCTAGCAACTGATATTTACGTAAAATTACAATAGTGTAAATACGTTATAGTACCTACATAGTAATAATCTAGATTAGATGCATAGATAGGTAACTCATTAAATATTAGAGACCAATAATTCTACGAATAAACAATACCTAAAAACTATTAAAGGTTTTCTAACAGAAAAAATTGATATTATGTACCTAAGTATTACTTACCTAGAAGTAGGTACTAGCACAGAATAGGGAATAGTACTTACTTACAGAACTTGCACTCCGAAGTTAATTAAAGCATATTCTTTTGTTTACAGAGAACATCATTCGAACGTTAGGGTTGTCCAGTAAAGTAAAATATATACCAGCATAATTTGACCAATAATTATGACGTTAATGCCTCAATATCAACTCTATAGTCAATCCCGTGTCACAAACAAGATACAACCCTTACTGATTTACAACTTCAAGTTGTCGCTGACGTCACGTATTTTTTGCGGTTGTCACGCCAGTGACATAGGCCTGGTACTAGGTACTATTGTTGATCAAGCTCATGAACATCGAGGAGCACCTAAGTGAAGCAGTCACTATAATGTCTGCCAATAAACAATGGCAGACAACATTTTCTCGTCCACAAATAAATAAAACTTCGCAATCAGTGGCATCGTATAAAATTATGAATCCAAAAACAATGCAAGCATTATCTAAAACTAATTAGAACCTCTGAGATCATACCTACTAAATACTGACTCTGACTGCCTCGGTGGCGCAGTGGTATGAGTATGTGACTGCCGGCCCTGAGGCCCCAGGTTCGATTCCGGTTCAAATCAATTTTTTGTGTGATCCACAAATGTTTGTTTCGGAGTATGGGTGTTTTCTATGTATAACATGTATGTACTCGTTTTTAGAAATATATAAGTATGTTTATCAGATTCCATAACACAAGTTTATATGGGGTGATTAGCTTAATTTGGGCTAGATGACGTTGTGTGAGAATGCCCAACAATATTAATTTATCAATATTTAAATTGGTTTTGGATATTTATAAACTGCCGCCCTTTGATCCATTGCCGGGCGTCCCAAGTACGCCCTCGCAAAGATCCTAGGTTGCAAGCGGACTTTGGCCTCCAATGCTATCTCTGTCAGCTTATTCTATGAGTAGGTACTTAAAGTTGAAAACCCCTTTTCCCAGCAATCAAAATAATGACGTCACCAATTCCATTCCACAACATCAATAAAAGCGAAAGTGTTATGTTACGTGATAAAAATATGTACTTAGCACTCTTCTTGCAATTTGAAATTACACGAAAACTTTGGGTGTGAAACAATGGTGACGTTACCAAGTAACAAGTAACCAAGCTAACCAAGTAACAAGTACGTTATATATACGTGTACCTGCAAGACCGATCGTACGGTCAGCAAAGACAGTACATATCCAAATATGGGATTCATAATAATATGGTATAAAACAAAGTCGCTTCCGCTGTCTGTCCGTCCCTATTTATGCTTAGATCTTTAAAACTACGCAACGGATTTTAATGCGGTTTTAACCAATGGATCGAGTGGTTCCCGAGGAAGGTTTTAGTATAAAATATGTCAAGCGGACGTAGCCCAGGGATCCGCTAGTAATATATGTATAAAGAGACAAATATGAGGTGACAATTACATTACAAAATACAGTAATTTGCATACATGTTGTGAATGTATGTTAAACCTGCCCTTTGCTGCTTTGATTTGGTAAGGATTCATCTAAAAATTCAGTGTTTAAATATCGTTGTAACACGATACACTGGTACCGTTAGTTCGGCAGAACTGCGGTAGGTGGATCCAACGCTAACCTTACTAGCGCGATCTAGAAATTATTGTTGTCGGTAAATTATTCTGTTCATTCCACGTTTGCAACGCCACGTTGGCAATGGGCCATATATAGGGTGACCGTGGCCGTGGATTTAAAAAACAAGACCGTGCTCGGCATCACCTGCGAGTACAAACTCGCAGGGGATGTGACGTCTACCGACTGTTAGTTGAGTACTTGTATTTGATAAGACAAAGCGTAGGTACAGCAACTTTATTTACTATCTGTACATTCAACAATACGTTCGCTACTCAAATAATCTTCTCTGTCCCTGGTGCGTGAAGGTTTGTGCAACATCGTCTCCTATTCCGTAAGATATAATGCAGCAGCGAGATATATTTAGCATAGGGTAACCATACATTTGTAGAACAATCAAACATCATAGATATACCTAAATATAGGTGTCAAACCAGTTTAAACAAGCTCACCTGTCACCTGTCAGCCTGGCCAAGCCAACGTCGACTTACTGGACCAAGATTAAAAATAATAATTTGGCCCACGTAAGATTTTGTTGCCTTTCATCAACATTTCATCGCCAGGCAACGGGTTTCATTTTTTTTTTTAAATTATATATAGTATAATAATATATATATATTAATTATATATATATATAGCTGCTACTTTTTATTATAAATGTACCCGGTGACAGCAATAGGCTTGCCCCCTATTATGTGGGACTAAAATACTGGCAAATAGTGGGTGTGTAATGCACCTCTGCCTACCCCTTCGGGGATATAGGCGTGATATGTGTGTGTGAGTAATTTGGGCATCGGATACTCGTTAAATAAAATTGCACGAATGAATAACATCCGATTGGAAAGGAAACTAGGCTACAATTATTAATTTATGCATAAGTATATTTATGTAATATTATATAATATATTGCTTTATCAGGTTTGAATCTTCGAGACGACAGATAGGATGTGACGTAACGACCACCGGTTCCGGTGATCAACACCACATCAACACCAAACAGGTTTTGAAGACGAGTGACCGAAAAAACAAGAACGTCCTGCAAACGCCCGGAAACAATGTCGCACTATTTGGCCTTAATTGTTACAATTGGTTAACGAACGATATGAAAAACTTGATAGGCTATAAATGGCCTAGTAAAGTCCATCAAGAAACGGAGCAATATACTTAATTATTGCTTTTCTCTTTTTATACGTAACTAGCTGATAAACGCGGCTCTGCTCGTGTGAAATAGCACAAGACAATAAGTCTTTTTCTTAATATTCGATTTTAATTAAACCTATGATGTCCTGACAAGCAAAGCTAAGACCGCTAGCCCTATTCAGTTGACAACCAATAGCAGAGACTTTCAAAAAAGTCTGTAATTGGGTCACGTGACCGACATTTTCTGCAATATCAATAGTTGAATAAGTCGATTGACTTTGGTGAACACTGCCATGTTCATAAGGCTGAGCTTAATGTATTTTAAAAAAGTCGTTCAGTATCGTCGGAGATTAACATGTTAGAAAAACGCAAACAGACGAACAGAGAGACAGGCAAACAAGAATGTAAATAAAATTAAATTTAAAATTTAAAAAACCCCCGACTCACAAAAAAAGTGATGTATAAGTTATGACCTTTCATTTGATACCCAACACGGGTATATTTAAACACATTCAATTTTTCATCACCACTTTAACCCCTCATATCTTTGAAATGGTTTAACCAATTTTTATAAAACATAGCTAAGAACGCTGTCCCCTAACCCATCTTTCAAACAAAGAAACAGAATCAAAATCGGTTCATCCGTTTGGGAGCTACGATGCCACAGACAGACTTACAAACACACACACACACACACACACACACCCACACACACGTCAAACTTATAACACCCCGTTCGGGTTTCCGTCGGGGGTTAAAAAACATCTGTTTTGTGTTTTATTAGTCCTTTTAAATCACCCACATTTATATTTTTTATTTAATTCAATGTATAGAACATCATTTGTACTATTTTAGTATTGAAGAAGATAATTGTAATTTTACATAATCAGTTATACAATCAGTTCACGGCTATAGCTTACGCTTCTCCCTATTATAAAAAGTACTCTTTGCTTTATTTATGGTTCACGGTCGGCTGCAGCCAGCGCGGCGTTTGCAACGCGCCTGACAGCTCAGACATCACACCTGGGCAGACACATGTCATTTTAAACTAAATTGTAATTCCCAAAATATTTAGGGCCCTGGTGATGTTAATAGTACCGCTAGTATAATAAAAGTACCTTACCTATTATTATAGTACGAGTATAAGGTATAACATAGAGAAATCAATAAGTCTACAGCGTGCTTAGTCTGCTCATATCACGGCTATTACGAGTAGAGCATTACCACAGCGGTATATGTCATTATCAGCCGTATAAGAAATTTATAATTTCACACCGATGCTGCCGCCATCGCCACTCAATTAGTTTTTCATATAGTAACAGCGTAACTGTATGATCGATGATTTGTTTTACCGCTTTGGAGAAATCGTTAACTAAATAATGTATTTCTGAATGTTGTATTGATTTTGGAAAGATTAATTTTTGAGCTCATTTAAATGAGATTTTACTTTGGAATCATATCTATATAACAAAATAAAGCTATATAATCAGCCTTATGAGCATGGCATTGTCGAATAAAGTCGATCGACATATTTAACCCATCATATTGCAGAAAATATCGGTCAGGTGACCCATTTTTTTATTAATTTTCGAAATCCTTGGCGACGTTACCTATGCTAGCCATGCTGAAAACAAATTCTCTGTCAAGAAATTTGAAAGCTTACTCGCCATCGAGAAAAAGGCCTTTATTTTTTGTGTGTATTATATGATAAAAACTCAATGGCAAACCTGATTTTTTAACAGACATTTTGAAACAGAAGGTATTAAATTATTCTTAAAATTAAATACTGTTTAAGAAAATCTCTTTGTCGGCCTGTGGACGTTTGAATAAGAAAAGCCGAAGCCTCTTTAGTGAAGAGTTAAAGAGTAATGACACACTTTCAAATAGTAGGGCGATCGTGCGCCCTATTGTTGCCTCAGCATGATATCAGACAACCAGTTCTCATCAACAATAATTAATTGCATATTCTAGTAACAAGATAAAATTCAAAGAAAACTGCGTCTGCACACATACAAAAAGTAGGACCTGATCTGGGGATGGAATCCAGGAACTCTAGTGGGAACTAGTTACAACTTGCCTGAATTTGCACAAATTACAAACATACTTTAGTCTCGTATCTCAGCTGCATCCCTAAGCAATATTTATAGTGTATGTACTTAGAAACAATTTTGCCTTCGAAACCGTTCAAAGTGCGTTCAAAGCATACGGCAATAAAGAATAAACACTCCAACTCGCTTTAAAACATGACACGATCGATCGTAATATCCACCCAATGATACTCGTATACTTATCGCAGAAAATTGCTTTCGCGTGAGTGAAACAACACATTTTTTAAATATTCAGTGACATCATTGATTGTTATATTCTCAGACTAAAAGAATAACATAGACGGAACGAATAGAACTAGCGAGTGAAGCCGCCAAAAGGGATACTATATAGCAATGGGATACCATTTCGCTCGCACTCCTTTGTGAGCAGCAAGTGTGTTCGCACGTGCGATCACGGTTGAACAAAATATTATAAATATGCCGTATTGTGTGGTGAAAAGGTGTAAAAACACTTCAATTATTCATAGAAAGAATGCTGGATTATCGTTTCATAAGTAATTAACTATTACTTATTAGATTTCATAACATTTTTCTAAATATTTTAGTTGCACAAACTAGGAACACAAAACCTCCGCCATATCATACAGAGTTGCCATAATTTTTTCATCATTTCCACAAAATATTTAGCAGTATTTATGGGAATTTATAAAGTACTGAGTAAAAAAAATCAGTGTCATCAATGTTGACAACCTCGATGTTTCTAATCATCATCATCATCATTCGTGCGTTAGTCCCGAACTCCCGATCACATCTGTGTCCGGGATCTACTTAATACGTGGCTTGGTTATTTCGGCAATCTTGGAATTGACCGCTGTCTGACCTCCCAGCCATCCTATATATTTATGTTACTGTGTCAGTAGTTTAATTTCAGTCTAACACTACAAAGGCCTCAGTCTTACCCTAACGACTATTGATATCTACTTCATGTATAGTCAACGACAAAAGTAGCTTAACCAATAATTCTTATCTGTTGATCACTAATAGCTGTTAAACCGATCATAAACAAAACACGAAATATATTAACTTTGTCCTTGGGGATTCTAAAATTACTTTTACATTGCTGTGGCACATGCATTGGGATGTAAAAAAGAATAATAAATATTTTTGTGCTAATCAACTTTTGTTGTTGACTGTACTTTGTACTTACACTGGAATGAAGCTTTGTTCATTCATCTTAAAAAGGATTATTTTAATTATGAGATTTTTTTTGAAAGCTAGTAATTAAAGTGTGTTTACTCAGTGTTTATCACGTTTTTATTTATTTTAACACTTCCCCATTTTAGGCACTTATCATAATAATCATTTGTGTAAATGACAAAATAATTGCAGATAACATTTACTATAACAAATATAAATTTTCCATATGTTTACTATATAGAGATTTTTAGGAGATTTTTTCATTTGCTGGCAATATTACGCACACGCCGTTAGTGGTATCGGTACACGGAAATCGGAGTCACACGCACACATTGAAAGTGTCATTTGGCTTCACGTGTTTATTCTACATGTTCCGTCTATGTTATTCTTTTAGTCTGAGGTTATATTATGTCCATAAACTGATCGAATAACTATAATAACGTTACGATCGAGTAATTATTACAGCCACTTATTAAATCTGACGTCAACCATCTTTGAGAACGTGTTTGTTTACCTGCATACTAAGTAGGTACTACGACAATTAAAACATTTAATTATATATATATATTTTTTTTTTTTTTTTTTTTTAATTCCGCGGCCCAAGGCCGCGGCCGCTCTAACGTCCGTTGCCGGGCGTCCCTGGTTACTAGCAGAGGGTATGTCCAGTGGCGCCCGGCGGACTTTGACCACCTCTGTGGTCTCTGCGGGTGTTTGGTCGGGACGAGAATCCCGCGTCATTGGGGTCGGGTTTTATCCCGCGTCACTGAGTGAATCTGGTTGCGTGCTATGGGGCAAAGGCCCCGCAGCACGCAACCCTTCTAGCCTGCTTCTGTAAGGACGGTGGGTGGCGATCCCGCCGTCCTCAGGCCCCGATCATGGAGGACGATAGTCTTGGGCGTAGTCGCGTAGTCTGGGGCGGCCTGGCCGCCGACTACGGAACTCGGCGGGGAGGGTACGCTCCCTCTCCCTCCCGGCCGCCTCCTTCGCGAGCATGACTTGCTCGCAGAAGGACACGGCCGCGTTCCACCTACTCCCGCTGGATACCTACTCCCGCTGGATAATTTAATTATACTGAGAATAAAATAACAATTAAGATGCATTACAATAAAATCTTATCATAAACGAGTACAACAGTTATCAGAAAAGAAATAATATCTTCAATTTTGTGGTCAACCTATTAATTATAAAGAATGAATCACAAATAACATTATTATAATTTTTATGTCACGATAATTAATGAAATTGTTACGATCACAATTTAATAATGTATAAAACTTTATGTCTGTCTGTCTACGTCATGTATCACAAGTTATGCTAAAGAGGAGCATTAAACTCACTAGGTACGAGTACATACCTATTATGATAAAATTATAATTATAACATCACTGTTATAAAACAAATTCGCCCGTTCTATAGGTATGTATGAGTGGATCTTTAAAACTACGCATCGGATTTTGATGCGGTTTTCACCAATGGATATAGTAGTTCTCGAGGAAGGTTTTATTTGTCAAGCGCGAAGCCGCATGCGTCCGCTAGTAATATAATAATTAACACACACACAAAATCATGTTGAATTGAATTTTGTAGTCGAATATTGGTTGACAGTTGCTTTTTCCCACATTAAACCAATCAAATACTTGACCTCATGTAATAGGGGGCGAACTTAATATCTAGGTACGCTTTCAGCCATTTTGGATTGTATATGTACCAGAGCTATGTCCAACTGTCAGCAGGTGCAACGCGTGCATTTGAGGATGATTGCCCCGGAGATGTTGATAGAACTAGCACCAAAAATAACAGAAATCTTCGATAAATAAAGGTTAGTGTTGTAGCGGCAGAACAGGTAAAGCTAAATCCAAGTTTGTGGGGTCCCAAGGGTTTTCCGCCATCTTGGAAAAGGGTTGCAAATCGTTATCGCGCTCTATCGGGAATATATCTATTCAACTCACAAAAAATTTACGACAACATTTTTGTCGCAAATTAAATTCTCTACAACTTTGTTTATGACTTTTTGTCATAGAATTAAACATGACAAAGTTACTAACAAAAACAGATGAAAATTTGAGAACGATTTTCCTTTAAGGGGTTATATATTTTTTACTGGTCTTTTTATAGTAAAATTCTTCAGAGGATTTTTGTAGAGGAGTTTTCGAGAAATAATTTCCAATATTAACATTTAAATATTTATTTATTTATAAGGGGTTTACAGCGCTCCGAAATTAACAGTGTTCTCCAATACTCGTAAGTATTTACATAAACATTAATGATTACACAGATTTCTTTCATTTTTCATTATTGAAATAAAAAAAAAAACATTGTAATTATTGATGTTGCACTGCTGTTAATAACTATTTATGGACTCTTTTCCCCCACGACGGAACTTGAAATTATTGATTTTCACAATAATTTCTAATCTGATACACTCAGATTAGAAACTAATTTTCCTAGAATTCTACATACTTACATACATAAAATCACATCTCTTTCCCAGTAGAGTAGGCCACGGATTTCCACTTGCTACGATCCTGGCATACTTCTTACCATTCCTCAACTTTCCTTAATGTTTCTTTTTAATTTTGTTTTAACTTTCATTCATAAATGCAGTAGAAATGAGAAGTTTGAGAAGTAGATATAGCTGGGGTAACGCTAGTGGATAAAGTAAGGAACAGCGTGATACTGGAACATTGTGGTGTGACAGAAGATGTAGTGACTCAATTTGAAAAAGGAATGCTTAGATGGTTGGGTCATGTAGAGAGAATGGATCATAGGAGACTGACAAAACAGATACATGAAGCGAGTGTGAATGGACAAGCTAGTAAGGGTCAACCTAGGCGGACTTATGACGACCAAATCGCAGATGTCCTGAATAAAGGCCAGGTTAAAAGCACCCATAACCGGCGAGCATGCATGAATACATTCATGACAGTTGAGGAAGCGAAAGAAGTATGCCAGGATCGTAGCAAGTGGAAATCTGTGGTCTCTACCTACCCCACTAGGAAACGCGTGATTTTATGTATGTATGTGTTACGGCTAATACCCGAAGTGCGGCTGCACCTAGTTTTAGCCGCCCGAAGTGCGGCTGCACCTAGTTTTAGCCGGTTAGGTTAGGTTAGGTTAGGTTACACCTAGTTCTAACCGGCTAAAACTAGGTGCAGCCGCACTTCGGGTATTAGCCGTAACATATGTATGTAGAATTCTAGGAAATGTACACTCGGATTAGAAATTATTGTGCAAATCAATCATTTCTAAAGTTTCGTCGTGGGGGAAAAGAGTCCATAAATTGTTATTAACAACATCAATAATTACAATGTATTTTTTATTTCAATAATAAAAAAGTGAACGAAATCTGTGTAATCATTCATTTTTATGTAAATACTTACGAGTATTGGAGAATACTTTTAATTTCGGAGCACTGTAAAACCCTTAAAAATAAATAAACATTGAAATGTTAGGTAATATTGGAAATTATTCCTCGAAAACTCCTCTACTAAAACGCTCTGATGAATTTTACTGTAAAATGATCAGGAAAAAAACCCCTAAAGGAAATTCGTTCTCAAATTTTCATCTGTTTTTGTTAATAACTTTGTTATGTTTAATTCTACGACAAAAAGTTATAATTCAAAGTTGTAGACAGTTTAATTTGCGACAAAAATGTTATTGTAATTTTTTTGTGCAATGAATAGTTTGCCCGATAAAGCGCGGTAACGATATGCAACCCTTTTTCAAGACGGCGGAAAACCCATAAGAGTTGGGACCCGCAAACTTGGATTTAGCTTTACACTACCCCCCCCCTTGATATCTAAAAAATAAAATAGCGTCCTCTGACTGTTGCACACCCAAATGTAACATTTCAATGGACTATACTTATTCAGTGCTATCGGCAAGTACTTACCTACTTATTTTTTAATGTGGGCAACCCTATGTAACGCTATATGGCAATAGCAGATATAAACAACAGATGTTTACCACCGGCAACAACAAACTTAATAACATGTCAGACAAACACCATGTCTTTCTTTCCTTGTTGTGTTATGCATTATAGTTATTTAGGTACATATTTATTGTAAAACAACATCTGTTTGCGGTTATCTGTCTGTAATATACAATGAGAATTTATAAGGATATGATAACTTTAGAGAATGGTACGAACCAGTATAAACTTTGACGTATAATACTTACAATAAGTAGGACTACAATATTTACCAAGATTGCATGATATGCATCAAGCATAATCCACACTCTTACATATCACGCCTATATCCCCGAAGGCAGAGGTGTATTACACACCCACAAATTGCCAGTATTTTTAGTCCCACGTAATAGGGGGCAAGCCTATTACCGTCACGGGGCACATTTATAATGGGTTATGTCCAAAATGGCCGAATGAATTTAATAAAGAGTAGCAGCTATATTGTAATTTTGATAAAAAAAATTTGAAACCCGTTGCCTTACGATGAAAGCTGCTATGGCACAGCAAATTACAGTCCTGGGCGTATAAATAACATTCATAATTCATAACAATAAACAAAGTCTCCCAATTTATGCTTAGATCTTTAAAACTACTTGTATACGGTTTTCATAGGGTTGTTCTTGAGTCTAGAGGAACATGTTTGTGTATATAATTTATCAAGTGGTCGAAGCCGCGGGCTGCCGCTAGTAAAATATGAATATGCGATAGGTTCAAGAGGACCCTATCAACATTTGAGGGGCCCATGTCCTTCTCACCTGTGTTCAGTGCACATTCTGATAGAGGGAAGAGGTTCCGACAAATATACCTACCCACAGTATTCGGACAATTTAGCCTAGCTTTGTATTACGTGGATACAACAATGTAAATCTCAATAATCGCGTCTGTCTACCCTCCTCTGGGGTAAAGATGTGATGTTATGAGAGTATAAGCAGCATTCTAAGAAAATGTGAGGAGTTCGATTTTTGCTGAGCGCGTGGCAGGTGGCTTTTTAGGTTAGATACCTCTGGCGCTCCGCAAAAATCAGGTCTCCAGACACTCTCATACCGAACAACGTTTCTTGTCCTGTAGGAGCTAGTTAGAAATAACTAGTTCTTCTGTGCGGGACTATCAACTAATTAAGCATTACCTTGACATTGGCGAAATCATCGATGAATATCGATGGAGCCACGTTTTAAAAAAAGAAGAAGAAAATGTGACAAATACCTATTCACTAGTGGTTCTGTGAACCGTAGAATTCGGGAGCGGCTTTGTTTAGAAAATTTATTTTTCAATTTTCTTTATTACTCTTCCATTTGTCACCCAATCCAAAAAATATCATTCAAATTCAAATGTTATTCATTGTAAGCAAGGAGTGTGTGTGCAAAGTTTTATGCAAATCGGTTCATAAATACGGCCTAAACATGATCTGACAGAACCCGTAGATGGGTACAGAAGAAAGAAATTCTCTCCAGTCTGCAAGTTGAAACGGAGCCTTCGGACGCTTCGCTCCCTCAGTCAATTACCTATGTTTTATACACCACGGCCCCAACTTTGTCCTATTTAATAGCTATTATGTAAATGTGTGTGACCTTTTAGGTACGGTCAGGACATCAAAGGTTAGGTACCGATTACAAAATAACTACGCTAAAGAACAATAAAGAAAACTGACGTAAAGAGGTCACAAAGAAATCATAGAGTCATCTTTACCAATGTTTTTTTAATACAATGCAAAGGTCTTCCACCGATCGTCAAGTCTCATCTTTTGTTTTTAATTTTAACACAAAATAATGCACCGGCGACATAACGGTCACTTGTTTGAACCATAAAAGGTGTCGTTCAAAAACTTGAATAACAAGAGCTTCCAAACATTTTTGCTTTTAAAGCATGACATAATGATACGGAATATTAACGGCGAATCTTTACCGTTATCTATTGACCGTGAAATTGTTTTCTAAACCTAAGTTTATCTGGATTCTAGAAGTTAGGTGAAAATTATAAAATGTCTCACTAAGATCTTAGAAGAGAGGCACACAAGTCAACCTCTCCTGTGGGGTCGACTACAGTCGATAACCAATGAGATCGCAGTAAATGTATATTTGGGTTTCGACATTTTCTGAAATATCATTGGTTCTGTCGACACTGACATCGTCATAGGGCTGCAAGTTCTAAATCTGCTGAACAATGAACAACAGACAAGGCTCTGGCAAATATAAAAGTAGATATACTTAGATCTAAGCTTTCAAACAAGCCAAAAAATAAATTAAAAAAGTTGGGTCTCAGTTCTAGTTGTGAAAAGTATTAAAAAAAATACTTAAGTATGTATTGGCTAATGTGGGCGCACATTATGTTCAGCTTAGTAACTAAATAGGTACGAATAAGTATACTTAATAGATAGGTAGGTACTTAAGGTAATAATATCATTTGAAGTTTCGAACAGAACGCATTAACGAGAATATAAGTTTCTTTGACTATAGCGAGAATAACAGTCACAACAATGGCTGCCTACTGTCTACTGTCTCTAACATAGTAACTCCATGAAACTTATTCAGGAATTTACTCGAACAATACAAAAATCTAACATGAAGAAGTTGACTCCAATAAATTCCGCAGCAAACGCAAAATTAACCTTAAAACTGATATGAACATCTAACGTTGTAATTTAATCATGGTTAATTCATGTGTTTACTTTGAAAGTAGGTTAGAAAAAAATATGGGAATTGCGTAGGAGTCCATCTTGTTTTTTTTTTAATCTGTGTTACCGCCATACCGGTGTACCGTTTAGGAAAGACTTGGAAAAGGTAAAATGATAGGTAACTCGTTTACTATTTCTTGGAAATTATGCTATTATTTTTTCTCTTAACAGTTTAGAAGGTGTCACCGAATGTACGGTTTAGTTTGTTTCGTTGAATGTCGTAATATGAAGAGACCACTAGAATTGTTATCGATGTTTATTTATTTATTATTAACTTATTAACAACCACATCCTCATTCTAAGTTGCACAAAACTGTATATAACTTGCATTGCCTTATTTTGACGCCAAACTACTTAATGGAATAGGGCCCTTAGTTAGGGTGCTTGCAAGCAAGTATGGTGTCACGTTTGCAACTCGTGAAGTCATACTTGCATCCAGGCATTCATTCTTGCATCAAAATTCAGTATGACAATCGGGAATATGGTTGCCAGAATATGTTTTTTTTTTTTTTATAAAGGAAAGATGCGTTAAACTCTACTACTTATAAAATAGTTTTCAAAACGTTTTCTAATAGATAATACCGTTTTTCCATCCCAAAACTAGTTACCGAGCACTTATTAAATCTTTCAGCGTTTTCATAATTATAACTTGCATTTAGTTTGAAGGGACTAATAAATAAACCATCTTTAAGCACCCATACACTTATAATCTATTTATATTTTACGATAACTACTCCGTTAACGGCTTAAGAGCTTCAACCATAAAATAAGCAGAGGCCAAGTCAATAACACGCGTCGAGATTTTAAATAGCAAGTAAGTCTAAACATATGCACAAAGGACTAGTATTTTAATAGGCTGTATGTTTACAACTAGCGCGCATCCTACTTTTATGGCAATACCTAATGTTTCAAACGTCAGAATAAGTATCTATATATAGAAATGGGGAATGTCCCCCTTAGCTCTCGAGAACTGCTTATGCTCCAATGATGGTTGACCTCTATGGATAGCCCTCGATCTGGAGGCAAGCCAAAATTCGATAATTTTACCTAGCCCTAAGGGGTCAAAAGTTATAGGCCAAAACCTATGGCGTGGCGCGGCGCGAAGCACCACTCAAGACACCGTACTAGTATGCAATAAAACTGTGAGACATTTATTGCATAAATACACGCCTGTTATAGTGTATATATTCGATTACAAATATATCCCTTTGGCTGCATAAGAGTCCCACCGAATCTTAGAAAAGCAATCCAACCGTAGCTGCAAATACCGAACACGGATGTGGATCTGGCAAACATGGTTCCTGGTAATCGGCAATAGATAGACACGTCCCAAGTTACGTGGCATCAATGAAGTTTTTAGTGTCAAGTGACTGTACTTATAATATAAGGTACAAAGCCTAATACACAAGGGTCATTGGGAACAGGCGTAATAATTATTGACCTAGAGCGAGAGAAGTCTACATTTCGAGACCAAACTGGACAATTTTGCTTTCGTAGGTATGTGTGGTCAGGTCTGGCAGCTACACTTTTATCCGGGCTCCATGAAACTTGGCACAAGTGTTCTCTAATTTTTTTTTGTCGTGAGCTTTTTGATTGGAGGGAATTGGCTGCAAAACGTGACATGACAGAAAAGAGGAAACTGTCATCCCTGGTGCTCGCGAGGTCCACTGTTCTACCCATAGATATAGTATGTAGAAAGATACACAAAGACATTTCAGAGGCGATCCCAAAAACAAAATGCAAATGTGTGCGTGTAATAGTGTTGTGTACTGTACACTATAGAATTCGCAAAATATCGATAAAAAATTGAGTGTTATTTCTAAGTAATACAATAGAATCTCACTAATCCGTTATACTTTTCGCTTACCTCGCACTGGCATTAGTTACAAAAAACCGACCAAGTGCGTGGGTCACGCAAAGAATAGGGTTCCGTAGTCATGTTATTAGCCTATAACTCCTGAACTAACAAAGTTATCTGATCTGTTATAGGTTTTCTTGAAAGTTTAATTACATAGATCATGGTTTTTTAAGATTTTTTAAGCCAGCCGTTTAGCTTTTAAATTAAACTTTGCTGGAAGCTTTGTTTTAACGAAAATATGGGCTTTAAAGTTGAATGTCTCGAAAATGGATTCTTAAACCAAAAATTTGTCTTTGCAACTTCTAAATATTTTTAAAACACCATCTATTTATATACGATGGGGTTGACGGTAAAGAAAAAATCATTTTCACTTGGAGTAGAGGAGATAACTCAAAAAAAATTCATTAAAATAAAATAAAATAATGTTTATTATCTTTGAAATTTTTAGAAAATTATTTAGATTCGTCAAAAGTTGGTGTGACTCTACCGAGGGTTCCAAAATGCAACGAGACTGGGAAGAGCCCTCAAGAAACTCAGTTCGGCTTTTTTCAAAATATTTCATCTTAAATCTAATACAGAGTTATTTAGAAAGGAGCAATTCGTGTTGCAACCAGGCAGCCTTGTCATCTAAGAAATCATTAATACTATAATAAGCTTTATGGTACAATTTACTTTTATTTAGTTTTTTAAATTTATTGACAGATAAATTTGCTATTTCTGTTGGCAATGTATTGTACATTCGAATAAAGTTCCCCGCAAAAGAATTACTCACTTTATGAAGCTTACATTTAGGAACAGCCAGTTTATCCTTATTTCTTAAGTTTAGATTATGATTATCACTATTTTTCATAAATTTACTTTTGTTCTTGTGGGTATACAATAAAATTTCATAAATATACTGTGAATACACTTTAAGGATGTTAATATGCTTAAACTTATCTCTTAATGACTCCCGAGACCTCATACCATAGATAGTCCGGACAGCCCTCTTCTGCAACACAAAGATGCATTCAATGTCGGCAGCGTTACCCCCCAGTAGTATGCCATATGTCATGATACTGTGGAAGTAGCTGAAGTAGACAAGACGCGCCGTTTTAATGTCTGTAAGTTGTCGGATCTTTTTGACACCATAGGCTGCAGAACTAAGCCTGGCCGAAATTTTCCTGATATGAGGCCCCCATTGGAGTCTACCGTTATGCCCAGAAAGACAGTGTCATCGACCAATTCTATTATATCATCCCTAACCTTAACACTGGTTTTAACAAGTCTTACATTAGGTAAGGTGAATCTTACACATTTAGTTTTATTTTCATTTAATAATAAATTATTAGCACAAAACCAGTGGACTATCCTAGAGAGGGCAATGTTTACATCGTCAAGTTCGCGCTGTCCACGTTTAACTTTAAATATTAAAGAAGTGTCATCAGCAAACAAAACTACCTCGTGGTCGTCTCTTATGAGGTGAGGGAGATCATTAATATATACTAGAAAAAGAAAAGGAGGACCAGGTGACTGTTTACCATTGATCACTACTTTCTAGACCCTATCACTTAAGTAAGAATTGACAAAATTCAAGGCCGTCCCCCGGATTTCGTAATGATCAAGTTTCTTAATTAAAGTCTGGTGCTGAACGCAATCGAAGGCGAAATTTTAATATTATTTTATTGTAGTCCTTGGTCACCGTTATAAATACACATATTTATGCAAAGTTTCATTTTTCTAGCTTTAACCGTTTAGGAGGAAAGCCGAGAATGAAACAGACGAACGAACGGTCATGACAAAACTAAGTATGTTTCTTTAAGTTAGTTCAGCATTTAGGATATTATATGACATTCATAATCATGAAACAGTTCAGCTTATAAAGCAGATTTTCACGGCACCAACCGTTTCTTCTTCCCAATTCCCACTGAAAGTGTTCCAGTTCCATTTTTGATTGACTCATGGACAATGTAGCTACACATTAGAGAAATAATGACAACATGATTTAATGCAAAATAATAAGTCGTTAAACATTAAGAAAATTTTATTTAAAATAAAATAATATTAGGTATATTCTCTACATAATGCAAAAGAAAACAATGAGTTGTGTCTTTACTATATTTACATTAAAAAATTAACAAAAAATTTATATGGTGGGTCAAAAAGTCTGATATGTAGAATGATACTAATTAATGAAAAGACCCTTTTTAATTTAATAATTTGAAGTTCGTGGTGAGTCCGTACCATCAGGTGTGCTTTCGTTGGGCGGAGAAATAATATGCCTATGTACATAAGAAGACACTGAGCTTGTTTGAGGCAGTTTAATCTGTAGGTAAATTAATTCCCCGTTAGGTGGGCAGCTGCGCCTAACGTAGACTAACACCTAAGATCTATATAACCAATAGTGCCCCGGCATACAGCGATGCGGAAGGCAAAGGGAAGACCACCGCATTATTATTCCCAGGAAAATCTTTATGGCTGACAAACAAAAAACCACGGCCCTCAGTTCCCGGCAGACCTTCAATGGTTAGAGGGTGCTAAGAATCTCCGGGTCGGCCATTAAGATAGCGACATGGAATGTGCAAAGTATGTATACTGAGCAGAAGGCGATTAACATCGAGCAAGAGATGCAAAGATTGCATATTGACATACTCGGCAATAGTGAGGCCCGTTTGGTGGGCGCGGGAGTACAGAACAATAGAGATTCTGTATTGTTCTACAGTGGAAATGACACCAAGGATCACTGGAATGGTATAGCTATTATGTTGCGGAAAGATCTTGGGAGTTCAGTGATAAACTTTAGACCCATTTCAGATAGGGTGATGCTGCTTCAGTTTCAGGCCAAACCGGTACGCTTAAATATTGTGCAAGTATATGCGCCCACTGGCGGGGGCACTGATGAAGATGTTGAAAAGTTCAATGCTGATATTAAGGACGCCTTATCGAGTGTGAAAAAACACGAAATCAGCATAATCATGGGTGACTTTAATGCTAAGGTGGGCGAATGCGCTTTCGAAAGTATAGTTGGAAAGTTTGGCTTGGGAAATCGCAATGACCGAGGCGATCGATTGGTCCAGTTTTGCCAAGAGGAGGATTTGATCGTCACAAACACATTTTTCAAATTGCTACCAAGAAGACTGTATACCTGGACATCACCAGCCCATACTCCAAAAAACATTGTCAGGAACCAAATCGACTATCTTCTGGTGAACAAAAGGTTTAAAAATATCTTTAAGAGTGCGAAGCCTTATCCTGGCGCAGATATCGGATCCGACCACAACCCAGTTGTTGCAGACATCATTTTAAGACTAAAGATACTAAAAGCAGCCCAAAGAAAAGTCACTATTGATGTGGCTAGACTGAGGGACCCCGAAGTCCGATTAGCAGTGCACGCGAAACTCAACAGCTTGGTTCACGAAATCCCTGAATGTCAACTGATAGATGGGATGGTCGAGGGTAGCTGGGAGGTTTTTAAAACAAAGGTCACTTAGGCCTGAAAAACCTGCCTATCGCCAGGAGTGGATCACATCAGATATTCTGGACAAAATGGAGGAGAGACGACTTGCCAAGAGTAGGGATCCAGATAAGTATAGACAGATCCATAAACAGATACAAAGAATGTGCACTGATGCCAAAGACAGGTATATAAACGAAAAGTGTGTAGAAATTGAACAACTTCAGGCACGGTATGATCACTTTAATATGTACAAAAAGATAAAAGATCTAGTTGGTGTAAAGAAGAGCCACAACCCCAATAGCTTAGTGGACAAACATGGAAAGAGTTCGGAGACCATTGACGACAGGTTACGTATTTGGACAGACTACATTGAAGAGCTTTTTCATGACTCTAGACCAGACATAGACCGCAATTATGTAGCCTTGGATAAAGCTGGTCCCAGCATCACAAAAGACGAAGTTTATGCGGCAATCAGGAACATGAAACCTGGAAAAGCGATTGGGCCTGATGAGATACCCTGCGACATCCTAAAACTTCTGGAGTATGATGCTGTTGACTATTTGTTGAGGCTCTTCAATGTAGTGTATGATCATGGTAAACTGCCACAAGATTGGCTTCACTCCACTTTTGTCACTCTGCCGAAGGTCAGTAATGCCAGGCAATGCAGCGAGTACAGGACCATATCCCTGATGAGCCACGTGTTGAAGATCTTCCTTAGAATTATTCACAATCGAATCTACCAAAAAATTGAGGATAGACTTTCGGACACTCAATTTGGGTTCCGCAGTGGACTTGGTACCCGCGATGCGTTGTTCGGATTGCAAGTTCTTCTTCAACGTTGCTGGGACATGAACAGACCTGTACATATATGTTTTATCGACTACGAAAAGGCTTTTGACCGAGTCCGGCATCAGAAGCTTATTCAAGTTCTGCAAAAGATCGGCCTGGATAGTCGAGACGTGGCGATCATTGAAGGTTTGTATTGGCAGCAAATGGCAAATGTGCGTGTTGAGAACCGCCTAACACAAGATGTCCAGATTTTACGTCGAGTCAGACAGGGCTGTGTACTGTCGCCACTTCTCTTTAACATCTACGCAGAAGAAATCTTTAGTGAGGCCTTAGAAGATACGACCGAGGGCATAGTCGTGAATGGGCGGCCTATAAATAACCTGCGATATGCAGATGATACGATACTCATAGCCGACACGGCTGAAGGTCTTCAACATCTTCTGACCCGAGTGGAATCTGTGAGCGCTAAATACGGTCTAAACATAAACGCCAAAGAGACTAAATACATGGTGGTCGATCGCAAAAGTCACGCGACTGCTGCACTGTATGCCAATCAACAACGGCTGGAACAAGTTATATCGTCCCGATACCTAGGTTGTATTGTGAATGCGCAAAATGAAAACAGTGTAGAGGTCAAATGTCGGATCGAGCAGGCACGCCAGGCCTTTTTGAAGATGAAACAGCTATTTTGCAACCGAGCTCTAAAAATCCCTACAAAGACTCGACTTCTTCGCTGCTATGTCTTCTCAATTCTTCTTTACGGAGTAGAAGCTTGGACATTAAATAAAGATATGTGCAAACGTCTGGAAGCTTTCGAAATGTGGTGCTATAGAAGAATTTTGAGAATATCGTGGAGAGATAGGGTAAAGAATGAGACGGTCTTGCAATTGATGGGCAAGAAACTGGAAATTCTCAATGAGGTTAAGCGGCGGAAATTGCAGTACCTTGGCCACCTAATGAGACATGATAGGTACCGAATCCTACAGTTGATCGTGCAGGGCAAGATCCGGGGTGTTTACCCCGGATCTTGCCCTGCGCGCCAGGTAGAAGACGCACGTCGTGGTTAAAGAACTTGAGGGAGTGGTTCGGTCTCAGCACTCGTTCCCTGTTCCTGCCTCAAAAGTGCAAATAGCCATAATGATCGCCAACCTCCGCTGAGGAGACGGCACCCCAAGAAGAAGAAGTAAGTTAATATTAAAATTTAGTTAACTATAGTCTTTTTTTTCACATAGGAAGCGTCCTGTGAAGCTTGCCATATATTCAGGAAGCGCGCTTTCGCGCTACTAACCCACCACGGCTAGGCTAGGCTTGAAATATTAAAATATGTCATCACTATTTACTCTACAGTGTAGAGTATCGTAATTTTATTGATTCATTTTTTATCAATAAACTTAAAATGCTCTTTATCGTATTTGCCAGTAACAGTTATTTTATGTTTAAGAATCATTACCTTTACGCAAATTTGTTTAACAGCAGACGCCCGCGGTTCGCCTGCTTGACAAATTATATACCTTCCTCAGAACCACTCTATGCATTGGTGAAAACCGCATCAAAATCCGTTGCGTAGTTTTAAAGATCTATGCTTATATAGGGAGGGACGGACAGACTTTGTTTTATACCTACTATGTTATGATTTTATGAAATCCAAATAAAAATTTGTCTCTAATCTAAAATAATCTTCCGAAAAACAGGCGGGAACGTATAACATTATACTTCATTTTGCCATGGTTTATCGATACATCAATAATCGTAACGTCATCAGGTGGTCAAGCCCTATCGTAAAAAGTTTTTTTTCTATTTTACATTATTTAAGATTAATTCTTCATTATGAATAGGAAATATTACTGCACAATGCAATGGTAGTCAATGTACTATGATTAGAACTTTTTACTTATTTCATAAACACAAGACATAAACAAATATCTGTTATTAAAGAATTGTTGGAAAATTTTGTATTTACCTGTGAAACGTGTAATTATTTGGATTGTCGGCTTTAGTCACATTACAATTACTTAAACAACAAGACACCATGCCTCTTAAATACAGTTTTATTGTCAACAACACAAGGATTCCCTTATATTTTAGAAATCTAATATTCGCCAGTTTACAAGTAAATGCTCTTTTTGTTATTTGGAAAACTACGGAAATTTTTTGGCACTGACACTGACACACATATATAAAAGTACGTCATCGTCTATCTTTATTACTCATAGGCAATGTTCGAATGATGATGACTTCTCCGGACTTCTCTTTCCCACGCTCTGTTGGTCTAATAAGGGAGCGAAGCGAGCGCCATCCCAAGTCTCTGGTTCTACCCATGCACTGTCGGGGCGCACCACTATTAGGTAAGCATGTAAGTTATATACTTACATACATGCTTACCGAATCTAAAGCATGAAATACACTGTCGGATTTTTGCTGGTTACACTTTAAAACCAACAGTGTTTGATAGAAAGTCGTACGGGTATGACTTACTTTGGTTTCAACACCTGTCTCACGATTTTAAATCTGTTTCAAACAGCCCCGTTTGAAACAACGTATTTCTCCCTTTAATACTCACTAAAATCGGACATTTCAACACGCAAATGAGACATAAAACATTGCCGTCTCGCCCCATCGATGCACGCTGAAAATTCTTATCGAATATCTAGGTCACTGGGTATCTACATAAAACGAGCGATAGTTTAGTATAGGCATTACCGTAAATCGATCATACGATTCTCGAGTAATCACTTCATTCGAATAATCGAAGATCGGTATAATGTTATCAGTTGTAACCTTATCAGTGTCATTGTTGTAGACTAATTTAGTTTATCAATTTGTTCTTAATAAGTAACTAGGTAATCGACACTTATTTTAGTTGATTTCCCGCGAAATTGGGGGCGAGGCTTTTGCTGCTATCTGTATTTAAAGTTCCTCCCGCCTTTAACTCATTTTGACTCCCAATGCGTGGCATAGACCTTCCCCAAAGAGGGGAAGAATTAAACACACACACACACACACACACACACACACACACACACACACAAATCACGTCTTTATTCCCGAAGTAGGGTAGGTAGACGGAGGTGGTTAACAAGCTCACATTTCTCATCCTAAATAGTAGGAGGCGATCCTATAGCCATTTCTGGGGTATTTGCCGAGTTTATTTGGGGTTTAGAGCCTTGTCCGTCTGTTAACTTAAGCACCACGTGCAGGGCAGGATGACTTGTGCCACAGATATTGATAGAGCCCTTTAGCAACTAAAATAAAAACATTAAGCCAATCGAATAATAAAAATTAATAACTCAACACGTGCTCCCGTAAAAATATCACGTAGGTACACCAAGTTCATCCAAAAAATAAATTTAAGTAAGGGGTACGCGGAACGATGTTGTAGATGTAGATAATTCTCAAAATGGGCCAAGGTCGCCATTTGCCCGGATCCCGCCTAACAGTGCTCAGAGATAAAAAAGGGAATGTTTTCGAATACAGATACTTTTAAATGTTTATTTAGGCTAACGTAAAAAAATAGACAACTTTGAAAAATCTTGCTTTGGGCTTCTAAACACGCTGATGAAAAAAGAAGCTGTCCTCAAACATGCCTCAAACTTAGATCAGAATCTGTTCGAGTATGGTAATATTACACAGATACCCGCGGCTTCGCCTGTATAGAATAGACTTTTCATTCCCAACACCTACGGAACTCCTTACCAGATTACATTAAAAACGTTAATAATATGGTTGTAAACTTCTTTTAAATTTTGTAATGTTTCGCACAACATAGATATATTTTTAAACTGCGGATGCCCGTGGCTTGGCGCGCTTGACAAATTAAATACACAAAAAGCCTTCCCCGAAAATCACTCTATCCATTGGTGACAACCGCATCAAAATCCGTTGCGTAGTTTTAAAGATCTAAGCATACATACATGCGACTTTGTTTTATAATAGTGATGTGATAGTGAGGATTACCTATCTATGTTTATGTCAATATTAGTAATATTACTAAAGATAAGAACATAGTTCCAATGTGCAGGTAACGGAATCCTTAGCGAATACAGGGAAACTGGAACAAGGTCATTGACGCGGCCAGGGAGAGATTAAGAAATGAGGAAATATTATATAGGAAGTATAGTAAATTTTCGATTAAAGAATATTAAATTGATATAATGAATGGTAAGGGAAGCACCTTATAAAGAATTTAATCAAAAAAATTAAACGTAGGCATAGGTACCTACTGCTTCTAGGCTCATTGATTCGTTAAAGGTCCAGGTATTTTATATAATCAGAGCTGAATTGCATTCTAGCTAACCCCACATCCGAGAAGACCCGAATACTGTTCAGATTCTGTATATCTTTTAAGCGGCTTTTAGTAGGCAATTGTCATAAAAGATAATGCAATAAAAAGGCAAGATATTATGAGGCTCTCATGATTGGCTACACAAGTCAAAGCTAGTCAAAAGACTGGTACGCCTTATTAGCTCCCCGACTTTTGTTGATCGGGTTCGCTGTCAACCCATGACCACTATTAGTACGATCTAACCGCCAAAACGTTCGGGGACCATAAATATTTTCACGATTAAATAACTAATAAGCTTAGATTTCAGTCATTGATTCGTAAGTACGAGGTATCTAAGTCTCGCAATAGACAATAATATGCTGCTAAAGTGCAGAGTAATGCCATTAATATCTTACGACGCTTACGACGCTCACGGCAACTTCACCTACACACAAGGTACACTACAAATAGCGCAAATGCCGATTAACGGTTTTGGTTAACATAAAATTTCCCGATTAGTGGCAATTAGGCTCGCCCCCTTATAATTGTGGTAGTTACTGGCGAAATGTGGGCCTTTAATATGTATATCGTGATTATGTTACAAAATTTGTGTATGCAATATCTTAAACAACAAATGATTAGCCGGTTAATTAATGAAAGACACATAATAAATAATTTAGAATCAAACACACAACTTGCCCAAGATATAAATGAAAAAGCAACATTCTTATGTCATAAGTTTAATGTTAAACAATTCTCTATGAAAGACACGCAGGCGATGAAGATGTCTTGAACGTGAACATGCAATATTTTTTAAAAGATAGGATAGATTTATGAGACAATAGAAACGAAATAGAAGGTGTAAAAGCAGATATCAGAAGCAAATATCTACAAATAGCTCAGATCAGAGCATTCCCCTCCGAACGAAAGATTTGAAAGAGCGTCAGATCTTTCGTTTTTGCGATTCACATTGTGAAAATAATGTTCTTCTGGCAGCCATGCTTAGTTTAAATAATGATGATATGAATGATATGTCCTAAAGAAAATGGAGCGCGGAGATTTAATAGGTAGGTAGGTACTCGTGCATTACGATGACGACAGTTACTTTTTTTTTAAATTCAAGGATCACGATCGGCATTCCAATTTGCTTCCTTACCTAACAAGGGGAACACTTTAGACCACGAGAAAATCGATATAAAAAATCGATTGCGATACCGAACTTTAAAAAAGAATTAAGTACTTATGTAATCAATTCTACTTAAATTAATTTTATTTGACTTTTCACTTGCCAATCATTTTATTATTAGTAGTGATAGTAAAAGCATGCAATAAGCAACTAAATAAAGCAATAATAAAAAGCAATGCCAGATAGAGTGAAAGAAATAAAGAAGAAATTGTTATCCACGTAAAGCCGATAGCCAATCAAGTGCCAGCCGAACCATAACCAACCTGAATCAAATAGAAAATATAGAAATTAACAAAATAAGCAGATCCAGCACACACATTACAATACATTATTTGTATAGGGGTGCATATGGGCCATATCTGCATCTTTGGGACGCATGCCATTATCACATACAAGCAGTAGACCTGCTGAAAGAAGTTCGAGGCTTTGGTAAATATAATCAAAAACGCTCGGAAGCTGCAATAATTGAAGGGTCCAGCAAAGTGACTAGCAAATTGTGGGCGTCATACGTTCGCTCATCATTTCAATGGTAATTGACCTAATAATTAAAAAATCTACAAAATTAGATAACCATACAAAATATATAGGCAACACAAGTCCGCCCTCAACTTTAATTTGTTAACTTTAGTAGCTAATTGCACCAATTATTCGCTATCGCTACATAATAGTTACAACCTGTATCTGTAATACCTACTAGGAACTTATGTAGTACAAGTGAACTTTAACAAGAGAACTGACCGCTTTCCAGTGACAAAACACTTGCATAACATGATTTATAGTTAGTAATTCCAAGATAGTACATAGCTTACCGTGCACAGGTGATGAGGACGACTCAGCGGCGACTTCCAAGCGATTGCAGCATCACTTCACGGACCACGATCACACTACACTCGCAAAATATACACCACAATAAAACGTATACATAAACAAAAAACTCAACGGTCTCAAAACCCGTTCTTCACACAACCAATGATCTTCGCACTTGTTGCAAAACTAACTACAAGTCGTTTTATACACAGAAATTATTAAACGAAATACGGACAATCGTTTTTTAATCGATAATTTAACTTTTCTTTTTTTATTTTGTTCGGTAGTGAACACTAAATCTTGTCAATACTTTGTGACACTTTTTTTTTAATAAAAGCCCAAGTTTGTTTTATACTTTAGTTACATTTATTTATAACGCGATTTAATAATTATTTAACTGATCTGTCAATGCCCATTCAGCCACCTCAGCTGCGCGCGCTTGCGCGGGACACAAGTAGCGAGAAGGCTGCCTGACTGCGCAAGCCAAACTGACGGCCGTGACATGCGGGCGGGCGGGCGACCGAGGCAAGCGACCGGGTTGGGTGGGTTGGGTGACGGGCGGTCCTGGCATAGGGATGTCAGCTTAAAAATAATCAACGTTGTTCCGCTAGTGTTGCTAGTCGAGAAACCTCCAAAGAGTTATACATTACACAAATAACGTGGAGACTAAAGACATAAGAGACAATATGATATTTTTACTGTCTAGAGTGGTATATAGTTAATGTATTAAAATTTATCTCCAAGGATTGTTAACAAATTATCTAATTTTGAATATGTATACCATAATGTTAATCATTTGGCCTCTTTTCAATCACCTTGCCAAGCCATCGCGATGACAACTTCATTCATTTCATTAGACGAAATTCGAAAAGCGATTTAAAATAAAAGAAAAAAATATATCATGTATCTATCAAAAAAGAGGAAAATTTTGTTATTGTAGATTTAACCCCCAATGTCTTTCAAATTGTCGTCGTTTTTATTAACAGTTTTACCGTTAATTTTTCTCTTAAAATTTAGTGACTATTATATTAGTTCGTTTCTTATTCTAAAGATAAGATAATATTGTATGTGTGAAATGTCACATTGAATGAGCTTCGAAGTGGATCGGTACTCGTCTGCGTGGGCACATATCGCCCTGTGTGCGGATCTCACATGGGCTACAGAACCTCCCGATGAATTTATTATAGCCAATCAGGTACAAATACCTATAACTACTTATAATTTTTCAGTCGTTCTGTCAGGTGTCTTACCGTGTTTTGACATTTCAGCGTCTTTGGGCACAGCATTGTCGTGTCTCACAAGTGCTACAAGACACGTCAGAATCGCAAGTTGTGCAATCGAATAATCAATGGGAATTGCCAGGTAAAAATTTGTTAAGAAGTTTGTAGGTAGAAATCTGGAAATGAGTAGTACCTATTCATGTTGGTGCTAAGGGGCCGGATATGGCCCATCTTCAAGGTCCAAGTCCTACTCATCTGCACGCGGTGCAACTGCTGGATGGACGAGGTCTTGGCCTAAATACCCGAAGCGCCTGCAAATGGCAATAGGTTCACCCCCTAATACGTGGGCCCAACAGCGGAAGGTGGCCGTAAATTACGCCTAAGTCGACACCTTCGGAGATAAAGACGTAATTTTTAGCCTTTTTATGTGATTTATGTCCTGCATTATCAGTTTTCTAGTCGCCAAGTATTCTTCTTCTGTGACCATATTTGCCGGCACACCTACATTTTGCAAACGAAAAGTTACGTGGTAGAATAACTAGATCATGTATTTTTTATAGTCAGGTTATATAGTCAGGTTGCCAACTTGCCTGTGAGAGATCACTGTTTATACTCGTATGATAAGGCCGTCGTTTCTACATTTTTATACTTTTCTAGATTATAAACGAGCAATATCAAGCCAAAGCCAAGAAAATGGAAGCAGTAGTGGCAGTAAGAGCGTAAAAGACGTAATACCCGAATCAAGACTAGCACAATTCTATGGAAACTTTTATTACGACGAAGTCAGGTGAATCATAACTCGTATCCTAAAGAAAAGTAAGATAAGAGTTTCGTAAGTTATTAAAGAATTGATCCATCCACCTGAACACAAAATAATACATTCCCGGTGATAATGATAAAACTGGTTTAGCAGAAAACTTACTTAACTGAAAACAATCTTTTCATTTCATGAACTTCTTTGACTGCTGTTTCTGGTGTCTGTTTTCTTTTTGATGTCTGTTTGGACTTACTGCAACATTTTATTTTTAAGAGAAAAATGTTACACAAGTACAAATGAGAGGACAAACTTGCAAGGTTACAACGGACCGAGCTGCGAGAACTCTGACCTTACCGAATGCTGGATGTTACCTGAGGTACGTTTTAGGCAGAACACAAATTCCCGCCGGGCGCCACTGGAAATACGTTCTGCTTGTAACCAGAGACGCCCGGCAACGGACGTTAGATCGGCCGTGGCCTTGGGCCGCGGAATAAAAAAAAATGACCACAAATTCATTATTTATAGACCACCATCCATCATCATAAACCTATCGCTGTCCAGGGCTGAACACATGCTTCTCCAATTAGTTTATAGTGTGACTGATCTACGAGAGATCGTATTGCCACCTGCATCCAACGAGACCCAGTGCTTTTTACTCGGTCGTCGGTCATGTTAGGTGGCCGTCCCACACATCGCTTACCAGCGTAAGCGGTCTCTATTTTTGCTCAAGAATCCTTTTGCCATTAGAGACCGTAGCTATATAGATTGCTATTTAGATTGCGTAGGCAAAACTTAGGCGATAGAAAACTAATGTACCCATATATTTATGTATTTCAAAGCAATGAGTTTGCTTAAACTATTCTTAAAATATTAAGAAAGAAATTATAAATAGATCACAAAAACTGATGTCATCGGCGGGATCCCGCCATCAGTTGATGACATCAGTTTTTGTGATCTATTTATAATTTCTTTCTTAATATTTTAATGTACCCATATTACATAGGACACATCCCTTATTACATAGGACCTCGAAAATAACTTATCTCTTCGGTTATAAAGACTTGATTTTGTATAAAAAAGCAATCAATGTGACAAAAGTCGATTTTTTTAGTTCTTCGAGGGATAAGTTTCACTGGTCTGCCCTCCTGCGATATAATTTTAAAAATAAACTAGATGTGCCTGATTTCTTATCAACTATCTTAGATGCTCCTACATCTTCACTCTTCAATTCTTCCACCTGGGGATATCCTTGCGAGGGCATACCCGGGACGTCCGGATGTTATGGCTGCAATGACTAACAATTTATCAACAGCAGCTTCTAAAACTAATGAAAACTCTTTTGCAAACCAGGTGGAGTACTGGTTCCGCAAGTTAGTAGACGATTCATCCGACCGCAGCATGTTTCCTCGCCGCCGTCGTCAATACCGAATGCTACCCGACGAGGATTTGTGCGTCTTTTCACTTACTTCTACTTTTTAAACTTAAGTTTTAGTAGAAAAACGACACAGTGGGAGCACGGAAATATTTAAGAAGCTCTCCAAGTTGATTTTTTGAGGATTTTTACATAAAGTTAAGAACTTTGTAGGCAATTTGGAGTAATTTACAGTATCTGCTACCTCGAAACCCGAAACCGATGCATGTGTAGCGACATAATGTAGGTGCAATTCGAGTTACCGTAAAATATCTCTCTCTAAAAGTTTCTAAAATATCTGATAGGTACCTACGTGATTGTTAAAATAGCAAATTGTTTTTACGCTCCAGTAATTAACTAAACTAACTTGTCTGTCTATAGTATTTGTTTATGGAATAGTGGAATTAATTGGCACCAATCGGCAGCTAGCGGGCGCTGGGGCCCGAGTAGGGGGCGAGCCGCGAGTGAAGAGGCGGCGCTAGCAGCACGCGTACTCAGCGTTAGAGCTCTCTGGGCCCCACCTGGCCCGACTCAGGTGCCTCAAGCCATCACGCCTCGAGCTCCCAGCCCTCCTACAGTGTCGAGGAAGATGCGAGCCAGGCGCAGGCAGCCGAGGCGCTTGACGGCGTTAGCACCACCCCCGCCGTCGTATTGTCTGGATGTACCTGCTCAGCTCTTCTGCGATCCTTCGTGTAAGGTACGTATATTCGTACTACGTCGTGTAGTACGAATAAAAAATGTTTGAAATCTTGTAGTACCTTTCTTTCCTTTTTTTTTTTCAATCCGTGTCCAAAGCCCCTGCCGCACCTACGTCCATTACTGAACGCCTCCGGTTAGCACTGAGAGAATTTCCAGTGGCGCCCGGCGGACTTTGGCCACCGGCGTGGCCGCTGCGTTGTGGTCGGGTGTTACCCCGCATCCTTGGGGTCGGGTATTATCCCGCGTCGTTGGGGTTGGGTGCTATCCCGCGTCGGAGAGGATTCTGTAAGGACGGTGGGTTGCTAATCCATCGTCCTCAGGCCCCGATCATGGAGGTCGGTGGTCCTGGTCGGTGGTCCCGTCTGCAGCGCCCTCGCCGCACACTTCGCAACTCGGCGGGCAGGGTACGTTCCCTCACCCTACCGGCCGCCTCCTTCACGAGCATAACCTGCTCGCAGAAGGAAATGGCCGCGATCCACTGGCTCTCGTTAGAGACCATGGCGCTCGTAGCATGGTCTGCAGCGAGAGGGTATCTACGCCCAGGCCCACAACGAGGTCCCGGCGCTGACTCACCCATGCTGAGCATTCCACCAACGTGTGGAATGCCGTGTCTTCACCGGAAGCCTCGCAGTGTTGACACGCGGGATGACCTCACGATGCATACGAAACAGATAACCACCGAAGCTTCCGTGCCCGGTGATGATCTGTGTCGCACGATACGTGAGTCCACCGTGCTGCCTCTGCAGCCAGTCCTCCATGATCGGTATCACCGCTGCGATGGTGGTGGTTCCCCACTTAGGTCGCTTAAGTCGCACCTTCCATGTCTCCATGAAATCCTGGCGGAGTTGAGATCGCTGGGCCTCGATTTCTCGAGACGTAGGCCTGTGGTCCCGCTCCAGCGCCTCCTTGTGCCATTGAAACAATGACGCAAGGGCTCTCGCTTCCAGGTCCCATGGAGGGGTCGCGACTAGGAGACATGCAGCCTCTAGGGAGATCGTGCGGTACCCTCTTATTGTTCTGACGGCCAAGGTCCTCAACGATCTGTGTGAGGCCTCGGTCTCCTATTAAATGCTATATGCGGCGTCCAACTTCAGCGTAAACGTTCCGATCGACGTCTGGACGTCAGGCACAGCGTCAGCGGTCAATACATCTCATACGCTTTGGACTAATTCAATCAATAATTCGTCTTTTTCTTTATCGAATTTCGACATTTAGTACTGACGCCAAATACGACATTGACGCTGCAATGGTTCCAAATAACTAAAGACGCGGCGCAAAGCGTTTGAATGCTGCGTACGGCGTCCATACGCCAGCGTGTGAAAGAGACCACAACAGTACATTTCTATAGTAAGCATAGAGACGCGACGCACGGCGGCACGCTGAACGCGGCCGACGGCATTTATAGGAGACCATAGCCTAAAACAGCAGCGTTGTTGGCCGTCAGTCTCGGCGCCCATACGGGAGCCCCGTATACGGCCATACTCTGCACGATCCCCAGGTACAGTCTCCTGCAGGAAGCGTTGGGTCCCTTTAAGTTGGGCATTAGTCGCGAAAGCGCGGCTGTCACCCCCGTCACTTTGGGGACCAAACTTCGGAAGTGTGGTAAGTAACACTGACCAAACTTCGGTAGTGTGGAAGTAACACTGACGAAGATTGCTAAGATAACATAAATGGCGACGATTTTTAAATTTTTAATTTGATTCATTATCCTCATTCTACCTTCGTTTCATGTAGGTACATGCGTAGGTTGTTCTATCATATGCGTTTCCAAAGTACAGAAAATAGCAAAAGTCACTGCCGCCGGCAATACAAGCCGCCGGCTTAGGCCGCGCATAGCCGCCAAGCATCATTCCGGTTGTGACAGTCATGTAGAACGCTAGTGAAGTACCTACATATTTTTGGTTACAATGAATAAATAAATCATCAGCACTGCCGCCGCAGTTGTAGTTTTTATTATAATAAGAAAAAAATATAAAAGAGGAAGAGAAAGTTTTGGGTGCGTCCAAGTTTACGAAATAAAAAATGGCAGAATGGTACTGTAATGATAGAAGAGTATAATAAAGACGATGTAGGGTGTCAGCGGTTGCGTAATAGTATGTTCTTTGGGTTTCTGAGAATGACAATGAAGACTTTGAATTTTTGCTGAAGAGTACTGAAGTGTACATTAGCAAAAAAATACTAGCTGGAGAGAGGCTATACCCGCTAAAGAGAGGTTGGCAGTAACGTTGCGGTTTTTAGCTACAGGAGAAACTTATTTCAGCCTTGGAAAACTACCGCGAACACCCTGCTGTGACTGGGGTCGGGCTCGGGCCCGGCACCAGTCATGGCGACCCCCGCCCGGGATCGCCCCGGGTGGTATTTGGGAGGGGTCACCAAAGCCCAATAGGCCAGGGGGTGTGCCTTAAAACCACCCCCCAAACCGACGCGGAGGTCGCGTCGACTGCTGCTGGGACTGACGTCGTTCCCAGCAGCACTGAGGCGGCGGGTTCTTCCTTATGGAAGACCCCAGGAAAGAGGACCCTCGAGAAGAGGGTGCAGGAGGCGGGACCCTCGCGTGACCGGAGCACCAGCTGCTCTGGGCGGGCCAGTGAGACGAGTTCCGAAGAGGGGGTGCCGTCAAAATATTTGGCGATGACGACAAGGGGCCAATACAAAAAGACGCCGGTCTTCAAGGCCCCCGCCCCTACGGTGCCGTTCCTGCCAAGTGGCAGGGATAAAGAGGTCCCAGCCGCGCGGGAGCTCATGCTGGCTCTTACCCGGATTGCGGAGGCCATGAAGGGTGGCACTAAAAACCTCCAGGGTAAGAGGCAGGTAGTGAAGACCGCGGTGACCGCTGCCCAGTCTTCACTGGATGAGCTCCTTGCGCGGAGCGTCCCTGCTGAGGAGCTGAAGCTCCGAGGCCAGGTGGCCAGTCTGGAGGCGGAACTAGCCGCGTCCCGACAACAGATGGAGGCCCTGCGACAGGAGGTCGCGAACCTGACCAATTTGGTCAAGGGGCCTTTCGGGACCCAGACTGGGCTACCGAAGCCGCCTTCCCCGACGGTTGGGCCATCTAGGATGGCACCCGGGACCGCGCCCAATGCGGCGCCCGTATCGCCGCCACAGCCTGTGCCGCCTACTCTTACCGAGCTCATGGCGGCGATCGAGAGGCGCCTTGGCGTCCTTGAGGACCGGGCGTATCGCCCTGCGCTGACGCAGCCCGCGTTGTCCTACGCGGCTGTTGCTGGCGCCGGCGTTGCGCCCCGTCCGAGAGGCCGGCCTCCTAGCCGCCGCCCCACCCTGCCCCCGTCCGCTGTCCCAGCGAGGCGGACGCCCGCCGAGGCTGCGGCCATTTCGCGTAAGGGCAAGGGGAAGGGCAAGAGGAGTGCCACCCCCGCTGCCTTCAGGGCCACTCCCGCTGCTGCTCCTGCTGCCTCTTTACATCCCTCCAGACGGGAGGGATGGGAAGTAGTGGGTGCCAAAAAGCAGCGCAAGAGGGCCAAAAAGAAAGCGGCCAGAGCCGCCGCGGCGAAGGCGCCGAAGAGGCCCCGCCCTCCTCGCTCCACCGCCGTCGTCCTGACCGTGACGCCGGCAGGTGTGGAGAAGGGTGTGGGGTACGCCGATGTCCTGAGGCAGGTTAAAGCCTCAGTGAACCTCTCGGCCCTCGATATTCAGGGGGGGCTCCGGTGTAAAAACACCCGCACCGGTGCTCGCCTCCTCGAGGTCTCCGGCGCCTCCAGCGGTCCCAAAGCGGACGCCCTAGCGGCTCAACTTAGGGTCGCGCTGGACGCAGAAGCCGTCCGCGTCACCAGACCTACCAAATGTGCCGCATTGCGCATCACGGGTCTGGATGACGCGGCCACGACGGAGGAAGTAATTTCCGCCATCGTGGAGGCGGGCGGCTGCCCCCATGACCAGGTGAAAGCTGGAGATATCTCCTTCGGCTCCACCGGTCATGGGATGACAGTCGTCCAGTGCCCCGTCGCGGCGGCACTTAAACTGGCGGACGGACGAAGCCTCCTTGTAGGGGGCTTCCTAAAGGCGCAGGTGCACCTCCTTCGTGCCCGGGAAACCAGGTGTTTCCGGTGCATGGTGGTGGGGCACGTCGGGGTGCAGTGCACAGCGGAAGACACCGTGGGCGATCGGTGCTTCCGCTGCAGCCGGCCCGGTCATAAGGCCAATGGCTGTGAGGCCCCGCCTCGCTGTTATAGATGCGAGGCGGAGGGCAAAACGGCGGACCATCGGGTCGGCAGCCGTACCTGCGCCGCCTCGAGGCCTAAACCTCGTCCGTCCGCTGTAGGCAGCGGGGGAGCCGCTTCTGCGCGGCCAGGTTCGCAGCGGGATGCTGACATGGACGTACATTAATGTGCGCCCATGTCCGCATCCTGCAGGTGAACTTGAACCACTGCCGCGCTGCTCAGGATCTTCTGTACCAGAGCATCGCGCAGTGGTCCATTAACTTGGCCGTGGTCGCCGAGCCGTATTATGTCCACCCGGGAAGCCCGGTGGACCAGGATGGCTCGGCCTGTTGCATTTTTGGGGGTTCCGCCGTGGACACCTCGCGCCTTGCATTGATTGCAAGCGACCGGGGGTGTGTTGCGGCGGAATTTGAAGGGTTTGCGGTCGTGTCGGCCTACATCTCGCCGAACATTGACGAGTCTCAGTTTGAGCTATGGCTCACTGAGCTCGACGTCGTCTTCGCTGCGTGCCGCCCTCGCCCTGTCCTGCTCCTGGGAGACTTCAACGCCTGGAGTGAGGCGTGGGGCTCCCGGGAAACCAGGGACAAGGAGAGGCTTCTTGAGGACTGGACCAGAACACGTGGTCTGGAGGTCCTCAACTGGGGGAATGTCGTCACCTTTTGGCGGCGAGGGGGGGAATCGATCGTAGACGTAACGTTCGCATCCCCTGACCTCGCCCGCCGTATTACAGGCTGGCGCGTGGAGGAGGGTGAGGAGACGCACTCGGACCATCGGTACATCCGGTTCGATGTCGTCCCCTCACCTGACCTCCCACAGCCGGTAGCAAATCCCCCGGATCCGCGTTGGGCACTTCACCATCTTGATCGGGAAGCTCTCCTGGAGGCATCCATCGTGCAGGCCTGGATTCCGGCACCGGACCGGCCTGCCGATGTGGATGCCGAGGCGGAGTGGTTCAGGAGAGCCATGTCGCAAATCTGTGATGCGGCGATGCCTAGGGTTACACCCAGACCGGCCAGGAAGCAGGTGTACTGGTGGTCGCCGGAGATTGCAGAGCTGCGCGCAGCATGCATCTCCGCCCGCCGCCGGTACACCAGGTTTCGCCGGAGGCATCGCCGCCCAGACGACGCGGCAGCCCGAGAGGCGGAGCTTTATCAGGCATACAGGGAGGCCAAAGGTATTCTCCAGGAGACGATAAAGCGGGCCAAGACGGCGGCCCGCGAGGAGCTCCTGGAGACCCTGCAGCAGAACCCATGGGGGCGCCCGTACCTACAGGTCAGGGAGAAACTCCGACCTAGGGCGCCCCCACTGACCCAGAGTCTCCAGCCGCAGCAGCTGGAGCGGTTCATGGGCTCCCTGTTTCCGACGAGCGCGGAGGAGCACGTCCCTCCGCGCATGGCTCCGTCTCTGCCCGACGCGGATAGCACCAGCGAAGACGACGTACCCGAAGTCAGCGTGGGGGAGCTAGGTGCGGCAGTACTCCGGCTTAAACGCCGGAAAATCACTGCCCCCGGACCCGACGGCATTCCTGGCCGTGCATGGGTCCTGGCCCTCGAAGAACTCGGGCCTCGACTGATGGGGCTCTTTAGCGCATGCCTCGAAAGGGGCCAGTTTCCCAAGGTGTGGAGGACGGGGAAACTGGTCCTGATCCGTAAGGCGGGGCGGCCGGTGGACGCACCGTCCGGATACCGGCCGATCGTGTTGCTCGACGAGGTATGTAAGCTCTTTGAGCGAATTATCGCGGAACGCCTCGTCGAGCATCTCACGAGTGTGGGGCCAGACCTGGCGGATAACCAGTTCGGTTTTCGTCGGGGACGCTCCACCGTGAGCACGATCATGCGCGTGAAGAGCCTGACGGAGGAAGCAGTCTCGCAGGGCAAGGTGGTGGTGGCGGTGTCTCTTGACATCGCCAACGCGTTCAACACCTTGCCATGGAGCTGCGTTAGGGAGGCGCTCGTGTATCACGAAACGCCTCTCTACCTCCGTCGTATTGTCGGGACCTATCTCTCGGAGAGGGTCATAGCTGGCTCGGGCCAGCTCGGCGAGATGTGTCGTGCGGTGTTCCACAGGGGTCGGTTCTGGGGCCGCTTCTGTGGAACATCGGCTACGACTGGGTGCTGCGGGGTGCGTTGCCTAGGGGCGTCGGCGTAACGTGCTACGCCGACGATACCCTCGTCACGGCGCGGGGTGCAACGTACCAGGAGGCAGCACTCAAGGTCACGACGGGTGTTGCTCGAGTCGTGGGTCGGATACGGCAGCTGGGACTGGAGGTGGCCTTGCACAAGTCCGAGGTTCTGTGTTTTCACAGACCTCGGAACGGTCCACCCGAAGGTTCCAGCATAAATGTGGGAGGAGTTAGCATCGGCATCAAGCCCTCGATGAAGTACCTAGGGATCGTACTTGATAGCCGATGGAACTTCGGACCACATTTCCGAAGTTTGGTCCCCAAGGTGACGCAGGCATCGGTCGCGCTTTCGCGACTGATGCCCAACCTAAAGGGACCCAACGCTTCCTGCAGGAGACTGTACCTGGGGATCGTGCGGAGTATGGCCCTATACGGGGCTCCCGTATGGGCGGATAGGTTGGCGGTCAAGGGGAACGTGACTCTGTTAAACAGACCACTTCGAACCTTGGCCGTCAGAACCATACGGGGGTACCGCACGATCTCCGGAGAGGCTGCATGTCTCCTAGCCGGGACCCCTCCATGGGACCTGGAAGCGAGAGCCCTTGCGTCATTGTTCCAATGGCGCAAGGAGGCGCTGGAGCGGGACCACAGGCCTGCGTCTCGAGAAATCGAGGACCAGCGGTCCCAACTCCGCCAGGATCTCATGGAGTCATGGAGGGTGCGACTTGAGCAACCCAAGTGGGGTACCACCATCATCGCGGCGGTGAGACCGATCATGGACGATTGGCTGCAGAGGCAGCATGGTGACCTCACGTATCGTGCGACGCAGATCGTTGCCGGGCATGGATGCTTCGGTAGCTATCTGTTTCGCATGCATCGTGAGGTCACACCCCGGTGTCAACACTGCGAGGTTTCCGACGACGACACCGCACGTGGTGGAGTGCTCAGCGTGGGCGAGCCAGCGCCGGGACCTCGTAGTGGGTCTGGGCGTGGATACCCTCTCGCTGGAGACCATGCTTCAAGCCATGGTCTCCAGCCGGAGTAGGTGGAACGCGGCCGTGTCCTTCTGCGAGCAAGTCATGCTCGCGAAGGAGGCGGCCGGGAGGGAGAGGGAGCGTACCCTCCCCGCCGAGTTCCGTAGTCGGCGGCCAGGCCGCCCCAGACTACGCGACTACGCCCAAGACTATCGTCCTCAATGATCGGGGCCTGAGGACGGCGGGATCGCCACCCACCGTCCTTACAGAAGCAGGCTAGAAGGGTTGCGTGCTGCGGGGCCTTTGCCCCATAGCACGCAACCAGATTCACTCACTGACGCGGGATAAAACCCGACCCCAATGACGCGGGAGTCTCGTCCCGACCAAACACCCGCAGAGACCACAGAGGTGGTCAAAGTCCGCCGGGCGCCACTGGATATACCCTCTGCTAGTAACCAGAGACGCCCGGCAACGGACGTTAGAGCGGTCGCGGCCTTGGGCCGCGGAATTAAAAAAAAAAAAAAAAAAAAGCCTTGGAAAACTGTTTAAAATTTCACCAAAACTCCATCCACTCCAAACTGATATCAAAACTGGCACGCTATGATAAAAACGGGTCTCCCTTGTTTGACCGAAAGGAATTTGACAAATGTTTATTTCCCAAAAAATTTTTCGCATAATTTCATTTGCCAAATTATTACTTAGCAAAAAATCTATTTACAAAAAATTATAACAAACCTAATGTTTAGGAAATTAACGTTTAAACTATAACTTGTTTACCAACTAAGTAATTCCCAATCTAAATAGTTCAGTTTCGTAGGAGGCTCGTGCGTAGGAGGTCACAGTTTTAACATAACCTAACCTACCCATTTTGTTTAAAGAAGAAATTAATTAAACACCAAATGCCATAATGACATTATACTTGGTAATATTTTGCCAAGTAAAAATTTGACCAAATAAAAATATGCGTACTAAAATCATTCGAAATATTGCAATGGAACCTATTAAAAAAAGGTTGTTAAAATATGTTTGGGTAATGAAATTAGATTTACACAAGTTATAGTTTAAACGTTAATTTCCCAAACATTAGGTTTGTTACAATATTTTGTGAATAGATTTTTTGTTACGTAATAATTTAGCAAATGAAATTTTGCGAAAATTTTTTTGGGAAGTAAACATTTGTCAAATTCCTTTCGGTAAACAAGGGAGATCAGTTTTGATATCAGTGCTAGACAGACTTCGCAAATCAGTGAGGAAAGGAGTTTTAGTGAAATTTTAAACAATTTTCCAAGGCTGAAATAAGTTTCTCCTGTAGCTAAAAACCGCAACGTTACTGCCAACCTCTCTTTAGCGGGTATAGCCTCTCTCCAGCTAGTATTTTTTTTTTGCTAATGTAAACTTCAGTTCTCTTCAGCAAAAATTCAAAGTCTTCATATGTCATTCTCAGAAACCCAAAGAACATACTATTACGCAACCGCTGACACCCCACATCGTCTTTATTATACTCTTCTATCATTACATATCTGCCATTTTTTATTTCGTAAATTTGGACGCACCCAAAACCTGCTCTTCCTTTTATATTTTTTTCTTATTATATTAAAAACTACAACTGCGGCGGTAGTGCTGATGATTTCTTTATTCATTGTAACCAAAAATATGTAGGTACTTCACTAGCGTTCTACATGACTGTCACAACCGGAATGATGCTTGGCGGCTATGCGCGGCTTAAGCCGGCGGCTTGTATTGCCGGCGGCAGTGCCGCTCGGTATAAACCCGCCGGCACTGTGTGTAGCAGCTTTTAGACTGCATTTTAATATTGGCCGTTTCTCTCGATCGAATTTTATGGAAAATTTTACTTAATTATGTAACTCGACTCGTCCATTTTTTGTTCCAGTTTCAATTCGATCCACCTAGGCCGCCTCAAATAACAGAATGCCAGCGAGCCATGGGTCGACTATCAGCAAATGTGCAAGCTGTGATGCGTGCGTCAGCAGCGCGATGTCCACCGTACAGGGGCACAAACGTCAGTCGGTACGCGCCCACCGGCCAACGACCGGCCAGATGTCCTGATAGACGCTACGGTGTCTGGTGGCCAAGAGATCATCCATCCCCGCGCCTCGACCACAAATTCCATCTTACACATACCAACCAAACGCCGAGTACTTCAAGTCAAAAAGCTTTACCGCGAATAGATCCAGAAGAAGAGAAAAAAGATGAACCAACTTCAGAGAAGGAAGCCAGTAGTACGAGCGAACAGGCCGCTGTGCCTACAGTTGAACAGCCTCAAGCATCGCAACCGGACAAGCCGGAAAGTCCAAAACTTCAAGACAAAGTCGCTAATGATAGCCAACTACCATCAACAAGTGCCGTTGCAATGGAAACTGGACTGAGAAAGAAGCGCCTATACAGTACTGTACTTAGCATGAGCGCGCCGCCGGCACCTATTGGCATCAATCCAGTCGTCAGATTAGCGCAAAAGCTTGTCAACCCTGGCATTCTGAAAGTTAGCCCTAAAATGGCACTACCTGGTACGAGAGTCGGCCGGCCTCCAAATGTCGATAACAAGTTTGAGGAACTAGAGAAAGAAGCACTCGAACAGTACAAGGCCTCCGATGAAAGTATAGACACCAAATTTCGAGAGCTAGAAAAACAGGCTGTGGAACAATATAGTACCAGCAATAGTAATACTAGTTGTAGCAGTGGAAACTCAGCAGAGAAACGTGCGTCAAGCTCTCCGTCGGAGACTGACACGAAAAGTAAACAGCAGGCAAAATTTCATAAAGAAAAACCGGTCGACAGCGTCGTGATATACTCTCAAAATTTTCCCGATCTGAACTCCAAGGGGCAGACATCTAGTGTCATGAATTTAAAAAACTTCCACACCCCCCCGAGGGGGGAAAAAAAGGAGCAAACACATAGATCAAGTAAAAGCTTACGGGGTTTGAAGAACGATTCACAACGAGCGGCGTCAGATACGGATTATGAGGCCCGCGAAACTAACTCGAAGGGGAATCATAAAGGTCCCATGCGATGTACTCTGCATGTGGTGACACCGAAGAAACGGCATTTGACGTTATGCGTATCGGATTTTTCATCGGATGAGGACATTGAGGAGGGGAATGTGTCGATGAAGGACGCGGGGCCGTGCATCAAGAACCACGCGGCCGGCAAGATGAAGATGTCGGCGCATGGAGGCGGAGACCTCCACCCGATAATGAGGAAAACGTAACAGAGAGATAGTGACGTCACGTAAGTGTCGTCATGCAACCGCAGGCCGATTACTATAGTTTATTTTTACATTTTACACAAACTCCCGCCACTGACTGTTGAAGGGACGGGGGTAAAATTAAGGAGTCGTAGTCGGTCACAAGTGCACTACTTGTAAATTGTTTTGTGTGGCGTACTGATATTTTTTTGACAGTTTTATTGATGCGTCCGTCAACTCTTAGTGGTCGGAGACAGTTTTTGATATTATTATTGCTGTGTATCGAGTTTTAGTGGGATCCGTCGCAGACATGTATCGGACTGTAATCGTGACAGGTGTGGCACCGTGTTCCGCCAATAGCGTTGTTTAGCCAATGTGCTTATTTTTACTAGTCATAAATGCTTTGTATATATATTTTTGTATTTTTGAGTTTATTATTGACTAAGAAAAACAATTTCAGTTCGTAACAAAGGTTACCAGTACAAAAATTTTATTCATTAGGTAATTATGAAAAGAAAAATAAATTTTGTATGAATTGTTCAAACTTAGGGTGTCTTTTTGATTGAAATAAGTGCCCTCCAGGATATGACGAAGAAGGCTATCAGTGCCAGCACATTTGATGCGAGTATTCTATAGACTTTTTTTTTTTTTTTTTGTTTATATTCGGTTCGCCAAATTGACGCCGCCCGTCTGGTGGTAAGTCGTGACGACGTCTAGCGATTGTGGGCCACTCTCACAGCACACATTACTATTGAGAGTGGCCCTCAACTTGACGACCTACTGATGTGCCTCTTCACGCTCCGCTTAAAGAACCCAGGATTATATGTGGGAGGAAACACGTGCACAGGCAGGGCGTTCCAGGCCACTATCGTTCGGCAGAGAAACGAACGTTTAAAACGTTCGGTTCTCGCGAACATGCTATCCACTGTGTGGGGGTGACATCTCTGCCCGGCACGAGTCGTTCGGGATCGGAAGGAAGAGGGTGGGATCAGATTGAAGAGCTCTTCAGAACACTCGCCGTGGTAAATACGGTAGAATGCGGCCAAGGAAGCTATTGTTCGGCGCTGAGCTAGCGGCTCAAGGCTTCCCGTTACCTCCGGACAACCTATAATACGGATAGCCCGTCGCTGCATAGCGTCGAGAGCGTCCAGCAGATACTTCGCGGAGCCGTCCCAGAGGTGAGAGCAGTATTCGACGCAGGGTCTAATCTGCGTCTTGTACAGCAGACCTCTGGTCCGGTGTAAAGAATCTCTTTACCTTATTCAGTATTCCTAGTTTCCGCGAAGCTAGCCCTATACATCTTTCGATGTAGTTTTTATTATTGAGCTCTCGACGAACGTCTATGCCAAGGATATCAAGGTTGTCCTTCATTGGTAATAATGCATTCTGAAGAGAGGGTAGGGGAAGGAAAGGGGATTTCTTCGCAGTAAATGCACACGCCTGTGTTTTGCGGGCATTGAACTCGACCAGGTTCTCGGTACCCCATTGAGAGATACTGTCGAGGTTACGGTCGAGATCAGCCACGAGTCGTCGTCTCTCCTCCTCAATCTCAGATCGCCCCGCCGTCGGACGAACCGAGTAACTCCCGTGCAGTGTGCTGTCATCTGCATAGCAATGAATGTTCCCGAGGGATAGCATATCATTGATATGCAGAAGAAAGAGAGTTGGTGATAGTACGGACCCCTGCGGTACCCCGGCATTCACTTGCAAGAAGCGAGAAGCCTGGCCATCGCAGAGGACCCGCACTCGGCGCTCGTTTAAAAAGCTGGCAATCCAGCTGCACAGTTGAGGAGGTAGACCATATGCCGGAAGCTTGGAAAGGAGCGAAGCATGCCAGACCCTATCGAAGGCTTTGGCGATGTCCAGGCTAATAGCCAAGGACTCGCCGTGCCTTTCCATAGCCCCACCCCAGACATGCGTTACGAATGATCATTGATTAGCGAGTGATCCTCTAGGAATTGCATGAGCTGCTTATTTATAAGGAGCTCAAGCACCTTGCAAATGACTGAGGTGACAGCTATGGGTCGATAGTTGCCTGGATCGGACCGATCCCCTTTCTTGGGGATCGGTTGTACGTTCGCCTCCTTCCAGACCTCCGGCACGAGCCCTGAAGAGTATGACAGGCGGTACAGACTCGTTAATACTGGAGACAACTCAGCTGCACATTTTCGTAGCACCACCGCCGGAATGTCGTCAGGGCCACTGGCTTTCCGCGTGTCGAGTGACCGCAGCACTGCCCGTACATCACATTGCCTGATAACAATATCAGGCATTGTGTGGCCACAGTTGGCGATGGCGGGGGGCTGCAGGCCACGGTCGTCGACCCGGGAATTAGCCGCAAAGAGGTCTGCGAGCATTCTCTTGGGCTTTGTGAGCCAGTGTTCCATCTGGGTAACGCAGCGGTGGCAGTGAGGGCTGACAAAAGTTAGATTGCACGGCTTTGGCCAGTTGCCAGAATCCACGGCTGCCCGTGGGATGGGAAGTGAGCTCCTGACCAAGCCGCGCGACGCGCTGGGCATCCGCTCTCTTAAAGGCCCTCGACTTTGTGGCCCGGTTGTACGCTGCTTTGAGGTGGCCCACGTTTGGGTCGCGCACAGCCCGGGCCCTGATCCAGGCGCGATATGCCGACTGTTTTTGTCGAACAGCTTTGGCACAATCTCGCCCGAACCAGGGACGGGCTCTGCGGATACTGGCGACATCAGTGAAAGGGATGTAATAATCCATCCCTAAACTGATCTCGCCAGCAATAGCAGAAGCACTATCCGAAGGAGCCTTTCCTACAAAGCAGCGCTGGCTCCAGGGGACGGACGCAAAATAATCGCGTAGACCGTCCCAATCCGCTGACGAGTAGTGCCATAGTCGTCGTGACGTTTGTACAGGACGTGCAGGAGGTGACACCTTCATGCCAGCGTGAACGACACAGTGGTCGGAACTACCCAGTGGGGCTCCTACCGAAACACTGTACTGGGCTGGGCGACTCGTCAGCAGTAGATCCAGCAGAGCGGGCGCGTGATCTGACCTGTCTGGTATCCGGGTGATCCCGCATACCATCTGGGTCAGACCGTGGGAGAGAGCGAACGCATGGGCGGCTCTACCCGCATGATCAGTCTTGAGGGACCCCAGCCATTCAATGTGATGGCCATTGAAGTCCCCCAGAAACACTAGGTCAGCGTTCGGGAACCGCACCTGCGCTTCATCAGCCGTCTCGCTGAGGTACTGGAAGAGCTTTGTTGTCTCAGAATCCCCTGTGTGGGATCGGTAGACGCACACGTAGATCTGGCTCATAGAGCCATGGTCTACGTGCAGCCAAAGGACGGAATTGGAGGGGTTCTCTAGGCAGCGCAACCGGCGGCAGCAAACATCCGCCCTAACGAACACGCACACCCCGGCTTTGTCTCGAAATTGTTCCTCGATGACATAGCCGGGGTAACACAGGTAAGACGTGTCGTCAGGGCGGCGTATTTGTGTCTCCGTGAGGAACATCACAGCGGGCCGTGCCGTCTCAAGGTGGTGGTGGACGGTATCGAGGTTCGCATGGAGTCCACGGACGTTAGTGAACTCCACCTCGAAATGTGAAGTTGTGGGGTTTCCTAGGGCCGCTGTGTAACGTTTATTTCTTTTTTGTTGCACTGCCATTGTAGATTTTGAAGAAGAAGCGTGAAGACAGGGCGACATTTGGTGCAGCAGTAAGTGACAAAGCGCAGGGGCTAGCTTTGTCTAGAACCGTGTGGTTAGGTCGGAGCCGACTCGCCGGACGGAAGGGCTCCCAAACCCCCCCGATGCAAGGCCGCCGCTACCCCACACCGGTTACCACCCGGAGCGGCGATCCCACATCAGGATTATGCGCAACATGTGGGGCAGCCTCCTGGGGTGGTTGGCCCCAGGCGGGCCCCATGACTGTGTTGCGGGCGGCCGCGGCAACGCCGTTGCTAAGGGTCTCCCTGGCCGGCGAATCGACCCACACCACCCACACTAGACTCCGTTTCGCCCCCACTGGTCCCATGCCTGCTGCACCATACATCGCCCCGGGCCCGGCGGTGCAGCTGCTGAACCCCTAACGCAACCCAGCCTGGGCTGGGTTACTTGGGGGGCTTTAGCACAGCTGCACGGTGGTACCCCCCCGGACCAACACTGTTGTACCACCTGGTACCCACGTAGGGGCCGAAGCCACTCCATAGGTACCGTAAATTAACGAGCCTCGTCCGTTTATCAGCAGGTGCGCCACTAGCAGGTGAGGTCGCTGGGGCCCTATAGATGTTGGTAGAGCCCCTTTGCACCCAAAAGACATACAAGTCTAATTCGTCACGTAATATTGCGATGCCTTGTCGGTTGATCGGCAGGTGCACCACTTGTAGGTTGCTAGGGCTTCTAAGATCGTACTATCGAGGTATTTGGTTGAGCACGATTTGGTCCTTTCATATTTAGGCTCGTCCCCTTTTTTTTCCTGTGTACCCTTGGCTGTTCCCTTGATGGTACAGTGGAAAATAAATTTTAACCGCTGTACCCTTGGCCGTAAAACCCACCAACTTAAATTAAATACGTCACCAAGAGGACTGGCTTTTCTTACTATGGGAAGAAAAAAATTCCCGTGGTACTACTTCAATGTTTGGGTTTATAACCCTTTAAAATAACAAACGTTTTTCCCCCGAAGGGATAAAAACGATATATTTCATGTCTTGCCTAGGCTTGACCTATGAGATTACATTCTTCAATTCACCTTATGAAACACTCGTGTCCATGGTCCCCGTGCCGTCTAGATGCGCCTGCCCACCCCCCGCGCGGCCCGCGCTCCTTCGGGATCGGGAGCGCGCGGGGTGTGTGCAGCGACATGCGTCAGTACCTTGACATTATGGAGTCGTCAAGAGCTTACTCGGTCAAACCTAGGGAAGACATGAAATATATCGTTTTATCCCTTCGGGGGAAAAACGTTTGTTATTTCATGGTCTGTGCCGTCGGCTTGACCTATGAGAAATCTTTGGGTTCTGACGACACGGGGACAGCGTACTGTGAAAAATGAATGTTTGTGTTATTTCGAATAATGAGTCAATTTAAGTGCTTGTATTAACTTAAATGAAGAGTCGAAATGTATTAAAATAAACATATTTATTTAGAAATGTAAAAATCAACATCAACTTACTCAGGTAGGTCACAAAGTACTAAAACTAGGATTTATTAAACATAAGTCTTTGGTCCTTATTTAGGAATGTAAGAATCAACAATCAATTACTTAGGTAATTATCACATAAAAGTAAAGCTAGAATATAATGAACATCAGTCATTGGCATTTATTTAGAAATGTAAAAATCCACAACGAATTACTTAGGTAATTATCACAACGTGGTAAAGCTAGAATTTACTAAACATAAGTCATTGGCCTTATCTTTGGACGGAGTATTAATTATTTCTTTAAAATAATGTTTAATCACATTTTTATCACTTTTCCAGTTACCATTTCTTAATATTAAATCAATCAATCAAACATTATTGTCTTTCCTAGACGAAGCAACCGCAGATCTAATACTACCCGGAGAGAAATGAATGTTTAATTCTGTAAAGGCAGTTTTTATCCATCCTGCTATGATCGCTTTGGATGCAGGTGTGACTCGACCTCTAGAGGTAATGAACAAGGAATTAATCCGATTGTTACCGACTTTCCTTCTAGAATCTGACACGGAGAGGTATGATTTAATCCATAGGACGGGGTCAAGTTTACTGTCTGGCACTCGTAACAGTTTCCAACTAGATTGTCTATGTGAACGATTGTCCGTTTTAGACCCAAAATCTGGCCAGAATGTAACAGATGACTCTTCTATTACCATGCTACCTTCATTAATCCTTAGCAAGGTAAGATCGTGGATTCTCCTCCCTGACGCCAATAGTAATAAAAGTGCTAAATGCCGGGAAATTTGGAAGATATTATTTTCCTCTATTGCAATATTCATTAACCAATCAATTAACAACTTAACATCCCAAATGTGATTTCTAACTGAGGGTGGCTTTGATAATTCTATAGCCTTAATTGTCTGCTTAACTATTGGGCTGTCTGTAATAGAATCTCTGCTAGAGGGGTCTGCAAAGGTAGCCATTACTGATTTATGCAATTTTATGGTACTGGGCGCCAAATGCTTCACTCTATATAGGAAACTTAAATGTTGTGCTACTGTTGCAGCATCCGGTTTGTCAGGATTAAGACCGAGTGCCTTACATCGGATCAACCATGTTTTCCATGGACTATGGTATGTTTTAAATGAAGAACTACGCCATGCTTTCTGAATCAAGTTGCGATCTTCTTTAGGCCAGTTCTCAGTTAAGATTGACCACCCCGTACCTTCCAAGCCTCCAAATGTATGTTTCGTACTTTCAAAGCCTTCGTTTGAGTTGTTAAATCTTCTAGATGATGGTGGAGGTTCCGGATTTGAAAGGGACGGTCTATCGCCCGTGATCGGAGATCTGATCTCCAAAATACTCTCTCCCAGCGTGGAACTATTAAAATGTATGTCCCTTTGGCTTGATTTAGATGGGCTAATACTCGGGGAATCAACGAAGGAGGTGGAAAAATCCATGCTAACCTGTACTCCCATGTCCTGCTGAAAGCATCTATAAACAGGGCGTTCTTGTCTTTTACATCCCGGGATACATAATGGATGCAAATAGGTCCACTTCGGGGATGCCCCACTTTCGAAATATGTGGTTGTAGGTCTTCGACGACAGATGCCAGTCCGAGAGACGCTTCTGCCGGGCTAGACTATCGGCTACGTCGTTGTATATCCCTGGTAAATATTGAGGACAAATTTCTGCTTGTAACTTCTTGGCCAATGTTAATAGTTGGAAGACTAGATCTGTCAGACCTAGTGATTTCGTTCCTCCCTGATTCTTTTATGTATGCTATAACAGTCGATTGTCTGATTGTACTACGACTCTTTTGTTTGCTATTGATTTTTTTTTTTTTCTCGTGTTGAACTGCTAGAAGAACCGCGAACAACTCTATTTTTGTTGATGTGCCACCAAGACTGCTGGAAGTCCCAAATGCCGCTTATATGTTTCCCGTTTATCTGTGCTCCCCCAACCTTCGTCTGATGCATCCGTTGTGATGAATATGGTTTCCGATGATTTCAAAAGAGAATCCTTTTCTTCGAGATTTTGAATCCACCACCTGCACTGCTGGAGTGCCTTTGGTGGGATGCGAATCTTCTTGCGTTTTGTTTCTTCTGTCAAGGTTTTGGCTGCTCTTTGTAGCTCTCTGCAGTGGAGTCTCCCGAGGGGTATTGCAAAAGATGCAAAATTTAATTTTCCCTACAGACATTTTGCGGATTGCCAACTCCATCTTTGGTCTGATAGGACTATGTTGAAATCCCTTCTCAATGAGGATATTTTCTTTTCTGGAAGGCCTTTTGTATTGTGGAATGTATCCCATTCTATCCCTAGGTACTCGA